>JALPCE010000005.1:0-255533 GCA_026538705.1 Aureobasidium sp. GC_Fusr_1 | reverse complement strand
GCCTTAACCAGTGTTTTATTATGCTCGCTAAGAGGCATTAAGCTAAGCTAGTTTATCGCTATACTGCAGCGTTAGTAAGGGCTCTAAGAGGCTTTAAAGTTGATGTATACTAATAGAACAACGACCTACAGCTATTACTATAGCTATTGGAGCTGGTAGAGCTGTATATAGCTGTATAGATGATGAATTAGCAGGTAATTAGCTGCTCTAAGCATTAAGATCAAAGTTGGGGGTGGCAAATTTTAATGAATTTTGAAACCGAGAATACCGCTGCACGCCGCAGCTCAGCGTGTGGATAGTAAGCACTAGCAGCGAAGCACAATTCATGAATCAAAGCAATGTAGACACTGTTCCACGAGAAAGGCATTGGTTGGTGATTGCTCTATCACAGTACTCAAAATCCGTGCCTTTTTCAAAAACCAACAACACCGGACACTCGTGATTAGTCGTCCTTGTGCCTCATGCCAGCGCCAGCGCTGGTCCCGCTCCTCGCTCTATCCTTGAGAGTCGAAGCATATGCAAAAGAAGCACTACTGCTCATACCCGGACGACCATTATTCTCTGAACCCTGCCGACCTCTATGCTGTTCTTCGTCCTCTTCGTCCTTTCCTATCTCGAAAGACTCGGCCATCTCGATCAAGTCACCAATGCCGCTAGGTCCACCCCTATTGGCCACTCCTCTGTCTTGCGGTGGTGGGATGGCTGTGCTGGCCTTGGCTGCCATCTTGCGCATCCATCCTTCGACCGCTGCGCCTACGTTCTCAATGTTGATAGAAGGCGATTGCGCATGCGTGAGGCCGGGCGTGAAGGGAGTCGGATCATCAGTATATGTTGGAATGTCGGGCAGATATAGATTCGACTGATTCGGCGGGGGAGCCACGTTTGGCAGACGACTGGCGAACATCTTGTTCAGACCATCTTGAGCAGGTCCAGGTGACTTGACATTCTTAGCCATGGTTCCAACACCCCCTGGTCCAGCTAGATAGCTGGGAAAATAAGCATTGTTTGCATTGGATAATCTCCTAGTCCCTCGCGGTCGTTGGGGAACCTCTTGCTTGGGGGAATCCAGAGGGTTTTCATGTGTCACAGATCTGTTGAGGTCTAAAGAGGCAGAAGGCGTATCGATATCAGAATAAGACTGTGATTTTCGTCTAGCGGGTGGGAAGAAGGCCAGATTACGACGAGATGAGCGGGCGATCTCAGTGGGTTGTTTGCTGTTTGGCAGGAGGACCCATGCATCATGTTCCCAGGTTGCCTCTGGATCGTGTGACGAACGACACGAAGAAGACGACGGGCGATCGCCATTTGTGGAAACAGACTCGGTTCTTTTCCTGCCTGTGGGGACGGGTGTCTTGACCTCTTCTATTGATGTCGGGAAAGGATTATTCTCCTGTGTCAGTTGATAAAGATCCTCGCTTCCGTTTAGACGAGTACCTTTGACGGCGCATTGATCAACGGGAAGCAGGATAGTCTTGCGGACTTGTATGCGATCATTGGGCCACATACGGTTAGCGCGTCGCAAGGCTGAAGGATGAATGTTGTACTTGATGGTAATACCAGCAAGCGTATCTTCAGGACGGACATGGTGAACGTAGACCAGGGCGTCTCGATCATGACCGTTTTCAGGAGGAGCAGAAGCGGATGGACCATCTTCGGACGAGCGACGCTTGAAGTGTCCAATCGTATTGTGTTCAGGGGTGGCGTTCATAAGATGCTTGCGCTTCTCAGCACGTAGTAACGTTTCCCTCTCTTCGTAAGAGCCAAGGCCGATAGTAGAAGACGGAGTGGTGGTGGGAACACCCCATTGCTTCGAGGGGGCACTTGTATTCCGTGTAGAGGTTGAGTTGATGGAGGGTTTGCGACGTCGCGGCGAGAGGGCGAATTTGGAGGACACTGGAGAGGGGGTAAGCAGATCCGAGGCCATGCCCTGTATAGCAGACCACGAATCTCCGAAGAAGGCCGACAAAGTCGCGGGCGACTGAGGGCGATCGGGATTCAGGCGACTCGAGCTCTTTACGGGACGGACGGTCTGAGACGAGGCGGTACGCGGCAAGCGAGTGCTGGGCATGGGTGACGGCTCGCGAGAGTCGAAGGGTGAAGGTAGCGGCGAGGCATGGCGCGCCATGGGTGTCAGAACGGCCGGGGCTTCATCGTCGAGACCGGAGATGAGTCGTGGAGCCCGGGGCCGTAGGGTCGACGACTGTGCTGTCGTCGAGCTGGTACGCGAGCTCATCGTCTTACAACCATGTGGTCTGGTGAGGACAGGAATCGTCCTTCTGCTGGACTTGGATAGCCGAGAGCTTGTGTTCGTTCCAAGGACGAGCTTGGCCTGTGGTTTGCCTAGGTCCCTCAAGCTTTGTGTGTCTGATGGAGTGCAAGGCTGCTGCTATCTGCCGACGATGACAGCTCCAGCAGGCTCGGATTACAGAAAGACAGACTGCTCGTTGCTGTCGAGTGATTAGCAGGGAGAATGCTTGAATGCCTCGCTATCTGCTCCAACATCGGAGCCCCAAGACTCATGCTCCTGCCCCATGGCTCGTCATCGCGTCCGTGCCCACCCCTCGGTCCTGCCGTTCATCTCCATCTTCTCCATTTTCGAAACACGGCCGTTGTCTGTTCAAAACTATGGCAGTCGAGAAACGAGTAAACACTGAACAATAGTTGATGTTGACACTATCAAAACTCCAGCAGTGGGAAAACTATGCTACACGGCAGTGACCTTTGCATCTGCATTATCCTCCTGCTCCGAAAATCGGTTTTCCATGCTTCATACTTCTAGTCATGCATCCCGTGAGAGCAGCTCCACAGCCATTACCCGTCTCGCATCCGCTGCGCTCTTCGTTCTCTCGTTACTCTGAATCAACCTGCAACCCGTCACCGTCACCCTAGGTGTACTGCCAGGCACCTGCTGTGATGTTCTGGTCGTGGACGACGACGTACAATCCGACGCACGAGCTTGGGAATCCAACACCGGACAGACGTGCGAAGAGCTTCCAGGCTGTCGTGTTGCTGCCTTCTGGCGTGACGGGGCAAGTGATCAAGTCTTCTCCGTTGGGTCCAAAATAGCCACCACCCTCGTAGGCAACGCCGCCGCCGTAGTAGCTCAAGTTGTATTGCGCAGATGAGTGTGCTTGGGTGAAGGCCATCGATCCGTCCTTCTGCCAGTAGATGCTCTGTCCACCGGGGACTACAGTTGCCTGGTGCTTGATCAGCCAACATTTCATCCACAAGCATAGGGTTTGCTTACCATGTAGCCGTTGCCGATGAGGGTAGTGTCATTGGGAAACGAGGTGCAGCTACTGCCGACGTTTGATGGACAGTAGGTGGCAGCATGTCCTCCAACCCAGAAGTGCATACCAGCAGCTTGGATAGGTTCGCCGTCAAAGGGCTCATCCGGATTGCTGGCAGTAAGAGTAAAGGTTCCACTGGTTTTTCTGGGATTCTCAACAAGAGTCGTTCCGCTGCAGCTGGTCATAGTCAGTAGACGCACAGTCTGTTGTTGATGCAGACACAAACCTGTAGCGGTAAGGTGTGTAGCAGGCGCCATTGCAGTCCTCCATGGCTTCGCCGTTAACGACCGGGCAGAGGGCGTTACTATCAGCTCCGACTCGGCAGGTATAGCTGCTTGGGCTATACCATTGGTTACCACACTCCTTAAGGCTTGTATCGACAGGGACAGGAAGAGGGGTTGCTTTTGTGGAGGCCAGCAAGCCAGCGAGGATGGTCAGAGGGTAGACTGTTGACTTCATTGCTGTGGTGTGGTTGTGATTGTGTTTGTGATAATTGATGTTGTGGATGTTGTTGATGTTGAAGAAGAAGAAGAAGAGAGAAGGACAAAGAGGTTCCGGCTAAAGAAGCAAGGGACGTTGACTCCAGTGCCATGGAAGGTGGTACTTGTATCGCACTTGCCTTTGCAGGTCTAGGAGGATGAGCTTTGCTCCTTCGCCGTCATACCTGCCTCCGTTGCTGGTCGAGCTAAGCACCACCTGACCACAAAACGCCAATAGGTAGCTTTATACCTCGTATCGACGGGAAGATGGGCTAGTTGCAGATATTCCGACTGTTCACACCATCGGGTTCTAAATAGAGTACACAGCCTGCAGCAAGCATTTCAAGAAGTATTGTATCATTGTCGCAGCCCCATACTCGACATCAGATGGAGTGTGTTGATACTCAGCCATCAGAACCACCTCACTACCAATACACCGTGTGGTATACTCAAACTTTGTTCCGAAATGTTGACTTTTCTCTGAGTGACCAGTCGTAGAGTTCTGTGCTCATGCGGGAGCATCCATCATGCACAACCCTGTGATCGACATGCATGCATTACACGAGCCAAAACCTGGTTAATAATCGAGGGGTGAAGCGTGTTGGACCTCCTATGCATACAACCGTGGCGTGATAAGCCATACTAGAGGTGCTCGACAACAAGTGGCACTGGAACATCAAGAGCATCATATGGAATGGATTTGAGATATGTTGAGTCCCGTAGTCTAGTTGTGTACACTACCAGCTCTGAAGTTCACACTCCATGAACCCCATGCGGACCATCGAATACGAGTAATGTTTGCCAGGTCTCCCTGTGCTAGGCTGCGTTCGACGAGACCTGATGCTGCCTGGGCGATGCATGCACACCCCCAGCGAGCACCCGTAGCTCATGCGATCGCTATTCGCTGCTCAAATTTACAGCCAAAGAGTCCTACGCCTGTTTCTCGTGTGTCTCTGCGGATAAAGTCGTGAGTCGTTCGACCGTGAATTCATCAGTGTTGGTTGTTCTTCAGCTCGAGGACCTGATGTCTTGCTTAGTATACTGGAGAGATATTCACGGTAGGTGAGCTTACCATGTCAACCCAATTGCCTCCGCCGAATGTTGCCTTGCTGGGACCCTTGTTCTGAAAGCCCAGTTTTTCGTAGAACTTGACGAGCTCACCATGAGCAAGCAAAGTGACTCTGTCAGCGGCTTGGACATATTCCATTCGCTGAATAAATGCCTTCAGCAAAGTCGAACCCAGTCCACGGTTCTGGAGAGATGGCAGGACAGCAAGGCTGTGTACAGCAATTGTACGACCTTCCTCTCTGTGGCCGATGTTGTCCGATGAAGCACTAGAAGTCTTCCAGTCGTTAGGAACTTCCATGTCTTCGTCCATGACGGTAGGGTTGGTTGTCTTGGTCACAACACAATGAGCAAGGAGGACAGACTTGCGTGCTGGGGCACCGCTGTACACGTGATGGGCACTGGAGGCCGTCTCGACCGATGCAAGAGAGGCAGACGAATCGCTCATATCAACGGAAGTGAAAAGACCCAGGCACAGCCCACCGCATTTCGTGAAGCGATACTCGAACTGTGCATTGCATGTTAGCCTTGTTACAGGACAAATGTGTTTGGCTCCATTGTAGTTAGGCAGTGGTACAAAACAGACATCGAACAGCAACCTCAATAGGTGTATTTGTTGGTCTGTGGGTCAAGGCAATAACTTCCAGTTAGTATCAAAGGACGATCATCGATCGTGAAGCATAGTTTCCAGATAATATACCAGTAGCACGCTGGCTGTCTTCCCTTTGCTTAGGTATGTGAAGCACGTGTTTCTTGGAATTCACGAGTGCTCTTCTTCGCGTCCAGTAAGGGTTCTGCGCCATACAAAAGACAAACGTTGTGCATGTCTTGAAGCCCTTATCTCTCAACTTGAACTTCAGAATGTCGTGAAGAAGGAGGCTGAAATCCCTAATAGCCTGGTAAAGACCTGGTAGAGACACCAAGTACAGGCTGAGAACAAATAGAGTGAGGTGCAGATGGTGTCCTCGAAACAAACACAGCGATGCCGAATGTGGTGAAATAGGAGCAGAATCACAAGGACGGGGTTGAGTGAAAGAGGTACGAAATGCAAACATGGTGGTACAAATACCTTTTCTCTCGTTGCGCGTTCCTCAGGGGGAAACGTGGCATCCTCCAATTTGACGGCGCTGTCAATGTCGGAGATGGTGAGGGCTTGGACGTAAGGCTTGATCTCGGCGAGGTGATCCTGTTTCTCCATGTCGCGGGAGATCTTGTCCTTGGGCTCATCGTCACCTCTCATCAGGGCAGCCAGATCGCGGGGCATGCTTGTTGGTGGCACGTGGAGATCCGAGATGATGGATATAGGCAAGGAAGCAGTGCGTGAATAAGACTGACCCCTGGCGTGTGGTAGTTTTGAAACACAGGATGAAGATGAAGTGTTGGTAGGACAAGCAAAACAGGTTAATTACTCAAGGTGCTGTGTTGAAAGGCAACACATGGCAGTGACGTGTGAAAGAAGTGCATGGACCAGTCGCTTGGTGGGGTTGAAAGTGACGGCGATGGCATCAGAGCAGTGCATCCTCGAAGGATCAAGAGAATGGCAAACGAGACTCAGCAAGCATGTTGACACGGATTGAGAGAAAGAGTGCATTTTCAGAAGACAGAACAATCAGGGAAAAGCTCATCGCAATGCGGCGGCACGACCAAAGGCAGATGAGGGGCTCTGAACCATGACAGGCAGACGGACGGCAGACCGCCAATCTGCCAGTGACTCGTCGTGCATGGCTGCATGGCGCAGGGTGCAGGTTTGGCAGATGGCAGCAGAAGCAGGAGCAGGAGCAGGAAACAGCAATTGCAGAATACAAATGCTTGTGCGGTCTATCTCACGTGTGCATCGAACGGGACCGGTCGTCTTTGCCTCCGCAAGCTTTCAAGGCGCTTCGACGAGCTTCCGTCGGCCAGGATTGGACGTATCAAGTGCTCGTACCTTCCTTCTCTTCACATTCATTACTCATCGCCGTCCGAGTGCAACACGTCCAAGACACATTTGCACCCTTTTTCGCGCCTGCCCGACCTCTTTCAGCGACGTGCATCAACCGCATCCCACTCGCCTCTAGCCTCTACGCAAGGCAGCCGGACCCATCTCAGCAACCATGTGAGTGCCGTGACACTCGTTCTGACTTCTGTTTTCGTTCACACATGCTGATGCCTTCCGAAAAGGGTTCAAGTCACGATACAAATAAACGCCCCAGGCCATGCTCTCGACGAGGAATTCCTCCCGCTCGACGTCGACATCGAGTCTACTCTCGGCCACCTCAAGACCCAAGTCCACGACGGCACCGGCTTCCCCATCACCTCGATCCAGTTCTTCCTCAACGGAGCCCCCGTAGTCGGCGACGAAAAGACTCTCGACCAGGCAGGAATAAAGAATGGGGAGATGCTCTACATGCTAGTCCGCGAACAGAACAACATGCCCCGTCAGCAGACCCGCCCACAGCAATCCCAGCCACAACAAGGCCGTTTCAGCAATGACCAAATCGAGACCCTGCGCCTGCAACTATTGGGCAACCCCCAGGCCATGCAACAAGTCAGCCAGGAGAGACCCGAACTCGCCGCAGCCGCCTCGGACCCTGTCCGCTTTCGCGAACTATACGTCGACTCTATCCAGCAGGCCGAGGCTAGGGAGCGCGAGAGACGTGAACAGATGCAGCTGCTCAACGATGACCCCTTCAACATTGAGGCCCAGCAGAAGATTGAGGAGATCATCCGTCAAGATCGTGTCATGGAGAACCTGGAGTATGCCTACGAACACAATCCTGAAGGTATTTCGATCTGTTCCTTTGCCACAAAACGCCACAGTCACTGACCTATCCAGTCTTCGGTCGTGTGACGATGCTGTACATCAACTGCGAAGTCAACGGCCACAAGCTCAAGGCCTTTGTCGATTCAGGTGCCCAGACCACCATCATGTCTCCCAGCTGCGCCGAGAACTGCGGTATTATGCGCTTGATTGATAAGCGCTATTCCGGTATTGCCCGTGGTGTTGGCACCGCTCAGATTCTTGGTCGCGTGCATTCGGCAGACATCAAGATTGGTAACGCTGTCATGCCATGCTCCTTTACCGTCATGGAGGGAAAGGACGTTGATCTCCTGCTCGGCCTGGACATGCTCAAACGCTATCAAGGATGTATTGACCTTCGTCGCAACAAGCTGGTCTTCGAGGACAACGAAGTCGATTTCTTGCCCGAATCCGAGCTGCCTAGATCGTTCGAAGAAGCTTTGCAAAACGAGGAACACATCAAGGGTCCCAACGGTACCGAGATTGGCACCAAGACGGGAACTGTGACGCAAGCTGGGTCTTCGTCGCAACAGCCTAACGGCAACTTCCAAGGTCAAGGTCGTTCTGTTGGTGACTCATCCACTAGCGGACCTGCAGTACATCATACACCTGCAGCCTCCGCTCCTGCTAGAACAGCACCTCCACAAGCTGCTTCAAGCAGCAAGCATCCTGAAGCGGCCATTGAGCAACTCATCGGTCTCGGCTTTTCTAGACAAGAAGCAATCGCCGCTTTGGATGCTACTGACGGTAACGTCGAGTATGCTGCAGGTCTGCTCTTCCAAGGTTAGATGAGAGAACGTGTATCATGAGATTTACGACATTGGGAGGTTCAACGTTCGTCGAGCATTTCAAGGCGTTTTCCACTTCTTCACTGCAAAAGAGAGGTTTTAGGACGGATACTTGCAATGGGTTCAGAGGTTGGGTTCCATTTCCTTTCTGTCTACGCTACTCTTTTTTTCTTTTGCTTTTTACATGATATGACCCAGACCATAATACTGATGCCCCTTTCGTTCCTCGAACGAGCCTATCTCGCGATACTTCTTCGTTCCTCGTCTTCGTCATCAAACCATGGGGTAGTCGCTCAACCTGTTCTTGTCTGTCCAGCAGAAAGAAAGAAACGAAAAGAAAAAAAAGTGACAATGACAAAGGGAAAAGGAAAGGGCAAACAAGCACGAAATATCCATCGGAATCTGGATGGCGTCTGCCAATCCACACTGATGGACCAGCATCAGAGAAGTGATGCCGATGTATATGTGCTACCTCAGTCAGAAGCTGCGAATCTATGACGGTGTGATGGACAAACCAGAAGTTCCTGCTGTCAATCAAACAGTATCATCGCTGGGCTCGTCAGAGTCATCGGGAGCGTTGCCTTTCTTGAGCGTGTGAGAAAAATGCTTCAACTTCTTCATACCGCGTGCGACAAACGACTTCTTCTTGAGGGAAGTGGCAGGCATCAACTCCTGACTGGCGAACTCGCGAACGTGCTGGGGTCCGGCTGAGAAGCACTTGAGGATGTTGCTCTCGTTGGCGCAGGTAACAAATTCCTGCTCGAATGAACGTCCAGATGGACGAATTCCTTCAGTCGAAACAGAGGGAGAGGCTGCATGGATCGAGGACGAGATACGAGGCGTGACTGGGAAGTCCTCGAGATCCTGGGTCATCAACCACTGGATGCCGCTGCCCGTTTCCTCGACTTGTCTGGCGACCCTCTCTCTGCGCTCCTGCTCGGTCTCGAAGTATTCGCGGTGGATCTGGTCGCGCTTGCGGCGTTCAGCGAGATAGCCCTGCTCTTCTTCCTCGGACATCTCAACCAGGCCGACATGGCGAGGGTTCACATCCATGTCGGAAGCCTCGACGGTGAGACCGGGAGACTCGGTGGCGCAGTGAGGAAGCCACTCGGGCTGGGTCTCGGGGTCATCCTCATCAGCCTCGTTGGGGTCGGGGCCGTTGGTTTCGCCCTCATCGTCGCCGTCACGAGCACTCTCGTCCTCTTCAGCCTCGTCGCCAGAGTTGTTGGAGTGAACGCTGGGTTCATAGGGGAGGTCGACTCTGACCTTGATGCTCAACCACAAAGAGTACAGACGTCCGAACTCCTTGTTCTCATCCTGGACGCGTTCGTGGCAAAGTCTTCTGAGAATTTCGTCATGGATGCGAATGTCTCTCATGTGGAAGCAGAACTTGACATCATCGAGGAACTCTTCATCGGCGCTGCACAGGAAGGGGTCATTGTCGAAGTCGAGAATGTGAGTGCTCAACATGGCCTCATTGAGCTCGATGCGCCATCTGGGATCGATTTCAGACAGGCTGAAAGCCTCAGACGAACTGGAAGAGGCATCTGACTCGGTAGAGGACGACAAGGAGAACGAGTCGGAATCAAGGTCGAGGTCAAGATAGAAGTCGGAATCAAAGTCGAGCTCAGACAAGAGATCGTCCCAGTCAATATGAGAGTCCGAGTCAGAACCGACCTTGGTGTCAGACGAGCCAGAAGAATCAGATGACTCAGGCGAATCAGCGTCAGCCTTGACACCACGCTTGAGCTCGGCAGCAGACTCTGACTTGTCCTCGATCTTGGTACCAGCCTTGGTGTGGGCATCAGAGGCCGAATCAGAATCAAGGTTGGTGTCGGAATTCGAGTCCCACCCGTCGGAGGAGGAGTCAGCGGAAGAGTCCGAGTCGGGATACATGGCGATGGCTGCAGCAACTTTCTTGGCCTTGTGGAGTGCAAGAGCGTAGATAGGATGAGATTTCGAGACACCTGCCTTGTCCCATTTGACCATCAGACGCTGGATGTGCTCGAGAAACTCCTCACATGTGGCAGTCTTGGGATCGAAAGCGGCACTGCCGACTGATCTGATGCTGGAAGTCTCAGAGTCTTCGAAAACACGATGGTTGTGGGCGTACTCGGCAAACTTCTGTTCCCATCTGATGGCTCTGTTGCGACGACGGATGACCATCTCCTCATCGTAGGCCTTCTGGGAGGCAGGAGTGTGGTAAGGGTAGTGGATGGGAGCGGCACGGCGCATCCACTCCTCATCAGAGATCTCTTCGAACGCAGGATAGGCAATGTGAGCACGATCCTTTGCGGTGAGGTCCTCAGTCTCATACAAGAAGCTCAGGTGGAAGAAGTCGAACACCTTGCGCAGCCAAGGTGCAGTCTTCTTGACGGGATACTGTTGTTGCGTGAGAAGATCAGTAACGTTTTCTTCTCTGAGCAAGAACAAACCAGCAAAGCTTACCTCTTCCATAACCCGCTGGTAGATCATCACGGTCTCGTTGAATTGTTCTTCATGGACGGCGTGGATGTCTTCCCAGTACTTGTTGACGACGCAAGAGGCAGCAAGAGCACCAGGGGGCTTGATTTTGAGCTGCCAGTACTCGTTGCGCTCTCCAACCTTGTTGGGAGGCATGTCGTACATGATCTTGGTGTAAGTCATGATGGAGAACTTGCTAAAGCTGGAGTGTCAGTCAACTTGAACAAAGTAAGGGGCGGCTCAACCCGGATTAGAGATGCGAACTGACCAGGAGAGCGAGCGAGGAGGAACCCGGCACCAGAAAAAAAGTAGTTTATGGTGGTAGAAGGAAGAAAGAGAATCGAGGAGCAGACGCAGCGGCAGTGAGAACCACAGCACAGGCCGACGCGGTGCCTCGCTCTGTCAGCGATGTGAATGGGAAGACCGATGGCACCAACTGAAGGCAGTGGTGAGCGGTATACAGCGCAAAATAGGTTAATTTGGTGGTGAAGAAGAGGGAAATGTTCATATCACAGTCACGTGGGATGCTCACTGAGGTCGCGCGTTCGAGTTTCACCACGTTTTTGTTTTTTACTTTTCTCTCACTCTTGTGCCTAATGTCCTATTGGCCGATTTATCATCGAGTGCCTTGTATAGACAGATCTTCACTCACGTGAGACAGCCTCATTCACATGCAAACTCCTTTCAACAGATCCAGGGGTGCGGTACAAGAACATCATAGCTATGTCTTCACAGTGGGGTTGTCATAAGCTGCTGTACTTCCGAAGATGTCGCAATGGTCTCCAAGGAGGGAGAAAGGGCTACGGAGACGGTGCCATCAATCTATATAGGGGATGCCCTGCTTGTTCACTTGGGTTGTCAAACGATATTTTCTCAACATGCACGTTTGCTCTGGGATAACTTTTGTGACAGCAAGCAGAAATTCAAGCGATTAGGGCTGCAAGGATATCATTATCCCTTATCATATCTCCTACACCGACTAATAGTGCTATAGTATGCTATAAAAATGCACAGTAACTTATTGAAGCAGATGATGGCCACAGAGATGATTCCTAATAACATCTTTCCTCGGACATCACTTCGTCTTCAACGGTATTGTGCATTCTAATAGTATACCAAGATGGTGCTTCGTACACGGGGAGTGGAGACAAGGCTTGTTTTCTGGTACTGGTAACGACAAAGGTTTCGTCACAACATGTTGAACAGCAAACGAGCGAACAAAAGAGCACTCTTGGGTGGGTGCATAGTACATCAAAGCCCCATTGACAATCTACCTAGTTGAGAGTGACAACAAGCTTCTTAGCAGAAACACCTTTTCTCAGGACATCCAGCCCTTTCTGTAAAGAATCCAGTCCTGTGCCAACGACTTCAGCCTGAGGTGCCGGTTTGTACCTCCCTCCTGCGATTGCTTCGGGCAAAAAGTCCCCAAAGACAACGTCGGCAACACCGGTATCCTTGATTGTACCCGCAAAGACACGGCTGTGTTTCAAGCCGGCGGGGATTTCTGCGGGCCGAGTTACAGTGGTCGTGAAGAACTTGTTGCCCTCGAGCTCAGAGAAGAGGTCTGCACATATAGACATGGAGCTCTGGGCATCTCCGGCAGTGTGCAGAACGCCAGCGATGTTTCTTTCCTTTAATGCGTTGGTGAGCTGCTCGAGAAGAGTTGCTGGGTCCAGGTTATAATCGATAACCTCGCTGGCACCCAGACCACGAACGAGCTCAAAGTTCTTGGGCGAGGCTGTGGCGATGACTTCGTATCCTGCGGCCCGTGCAAGTTGAATGGCGTTGACGCCAACGCTGGAAGCACCGCTCCAGACCAGCAATGTCTGTTTAGTAGACTTGGGAGAGAGCGAAGGGGACTGCAGAGCGAGGTGATCCTTCTGAAAGAGACCACAAGCGCTTGTAGCGATGCCCAGAGGCATAACAGCGGCGTCGGTATACGAGAGACTGTCTGGGATCTTTGTGACCATGTTTGCGTAAACAACGCTGTACTTTTGGAAAGCTGAGCCGGAAGGAGTATTGGCAGTAACATCTCCAGCCACAGCTAATACCCTGTCGCCTGGCTTGAACTTTGAGACCGCACTGCCGACTTCGACCACTTCACCGGCAACGTCCAAGCCCAAGATCGTCGGGTAGACTAGGAATGGGAAAATGGCAATATCTTGTAGCTTGAAGTCGATCGGGTTCAAAGCGATCGCATGGTGCTTAATGGTAAGGTAGTCGGCAGGAGGAGAAGTGTAGGGTGTATCCTTGATCTCGAGAGGAACGCCGGGCTTGGGCTGCCATGCTGCAGTGTTGGAAGGCATGTCGGCTGTGTATGAGCGTGTGTGTCAGACTCTGGCTTTTTTACTGTTGTGACTGTTTTGCAAAGGAGAACAACCTTATATACCTTCGCATCGGTGGCATGTTCGTCCGTCGGAAGGATGTAAGGAGTTGCTTGACCGAATGAGGAAACTGCTATCTCCCTCGGAGGTCTGTTAATGCCGAATGCGCGCTGTGTAATAAGCCAAGCGTAAGGTATGGAAATCGATCGTATCGTTGGGTGCACTTGCTTTGAGAGCTTCCGAAGCATCAGGGAGTGTAATTTTGGTGATTGCAAATGCGACGTGCTCGGATTTTGGATGACGCTCGGCCGAGCCATGTCGCAGCTTCCCCTAAATCAACGCTGTAAAAGAAAGAGACTAAGGTAGATATCACTACTGTTGTTATCGTACTTGTCGCGTATGGTTTACTCAGTATTTCTCAGTATCGCTATGCTCCAAGAACTTAAACATTCTGACACAAGTACATACGTATGTCGCATTCAAGCAAGCAAGACTGCCAGCTGACTAGTCTTGTGCCGCTGGTCAAGTAATAGATATTGCGCAAAAGCACCATGCTAGAACCAATCGAGAAGGGCAAACCTACTAGAAGACAGAAAATCCTGAAGTGTGCAGGCACTTAGGAGGAATTGTAGCGCAAGTCGGACACCACCCGTCTGACCTCTCTTCAGGACAAATGGCCGAGCTGAATCTGAGTATACACAATCTCGATATGGCGAGCCTCGGCGGTCGCATGGGCTGACCAAGGCTCAATATGAAGGAACAGGCTGTGTGGGAAATGTAGTTGTGGAGTAGAAAGGTGGAGTGCGGCAAGCAAGCCATGGTATAGACGCGACAATCACGGAGAACATGATGATTATGGCTGAAGCAAAAGCGAGAGTAAAAGGAGCCTGTGACGAGACGGAAGCGATGAGCAAGAAAGGTAAGGGATACGATGGCATTATGGAAGAAGGAAAAGGCAATAAGCCAGGATCGACGACGCCAAGAAAGAAATCGTAGCTTCAGAAAAAGTGCAAAAAAGAAGGCTCCGAAGGGGTAGGGGCCCCAAGGGAGGAAGAATCTGGTGCGAGGGCAGGAATTAAACCCGACCGCTCCCAAGCTACCCTCCGCGGACGGGGAATTACAAACAAGGGCGTGTTACCACTACACCACCAAGCACAACTGACTCTTAAAGAGCCCAAACTTATCTTTAATATATAGCTTCGGGACACGACAGCAAGCAAAACATTCAGCAGCAAACAGACACTCACACAAACACATTCAGCAATGGTAAATGCTGACCCAATCAAGAAGATGCGTTGTGCCTCTCGAAGTCGTGGTCGGTCTTGTCCTTCGCCGTGTCGCGAAAGTCCTGGTCGCTAAGGCCGTGCCATGTATACTGCAAAGGTCTGCGATGCGACTCGGTGATCTCCAGGCAGATATCCAGGCTATAGAAAGGTGTTTGCTCACAGCTAGTTTTGGATGTATCCTTGTATCAGATATGACAAAGGTCAAATACGTCCGAGGATGGCGGCTCTAGTAGAGAGCTGTAAAAAGGCGACGGCCAGGCTGGGAATCGAACCGTGACCTTCGGATCAGTTCAGTGTAAAGATGTAAAGAAAAGCACGGTCCAGAACTCCGGTATTCAGAACCCGACATGTTGCAAGACCATACACAACATTGGCAGCGATGAATGAGATAGATGTTCCAAAAAGAAGAGCCGTACTTATGGTCTGTAAACCAGCAAAAAACTGATACACAGAAAAATCTTTATCAGGGCTTTAGTACATGGGTCTGGTCCAAGTATTACTGAAGCGTAGCTGCTGACAAAGATTTTTTTTGGTGAGCTTCCCAACCACCACACCAAAGCGTCCCCTTGGCGGCCAGACAATAGCGGAGTTGCCGCTGAGAAGGTCCCAAAATTCATCGTATATAAAGGTTGGCTGTCCAACGCCAGTAACGGAACGAGGCAGTGTGCGACAAGACTCTGGTACGCCGCCATCGTCGCTATTTGCGATTGTCGTCTTCCGGGGAGTGTCTGAGTTGGTAAGCCGTCGGCTGCATCGTGTATGTCTTTCCAGTAATCATCGCGCGAGATTCTGTTACTTGGGAGTCCCCAACAGGCACGACACTGGGTGCACCCACATCGCTACAGTAGCATGTGTCGCAGCTTCTCGAGACCTGAGATTGCATAGCATTGTTGGGTGCTCCACGGCAGAAAGCTCTAAGTAGACTACATTGTCGCTCGAATGTGCCTGAGCATGATAGTAGCGGGCAAAAAGCCATCGGGATGTTGCATACGTGATCCTCTGCATTGGCACTACCTTTTGAATTAATCCAGGCCCTTCGAGTAAGTTGATGACCAGGATCAATCCAAGGATGTCGACAGTCGATGGAGAAGAGGATACTGGTCTCCTTCAGCAAGATTTTGAGATGACTGTGCAGGCTTTTTGACGAATTTGTTCGACTCGTACTGGGTATTTCGTCCTAAGAGGCGAGGTCCAGTTGCCCAGGAACGGGAATCTGGTCGTCACAGCAGTGGCTCTGCAGCCTTGTGCAGAACTACGACTTCGCGATGGGTATGGTCTCTTCTGCTCAAGGCTGCATGACAAGACACATCTTCGTCAAATGCTCCTGCTGATCCAGACTTGCTTGTGCAGCTGCTGGTATTCTGTTCTCGATTCGAACTAGAGGTCTAAGTAGATGAGTCACATTAGCCCTGCGTACCTGCATCTCAATGTACTCGAGATCAATTGGAGCCCTCATTACTGTTACCTCAAGGAAAGATCACTGCCCCATTGCAGGCAAAGTCTGCGAAGGAGCAGCTGATGTTGCCCTTGTCCTGCATGAACGGCTGGTCAATGCGTTGTTCGATCCTTCCAAGTTCCCACGACTCTTGCAATTGAGAATACCTCATCATCAAGCGTCGCTCCTTCCTTCAAACATCAGGCCTTGTTTAACTTTCATCCATCTCAAGCAACAGTGTTTGACAATCCAATTCACAATGGCTCTACCGATCTGGAATCGCAAGCATGACTTGATCTACTTGATCTTCTTCCTCACGCACATCCCAATCATGTTTTGTAAGATGAACCCCTTTGAGGAAAAGCACAGCAAACATTCACTAGCATCTTGTCTTTGTGTTATGCATATAAACTCTCGGATAGCTAATTCAGACACTAGGTGTTGACCTTACGCCTCTGTACCCTGCAGTTCTGAAGCCTGCCTTTATGACAGACCTGAGAACATGGTACATTACCACGTACAGAGATCAGTTCTTCTCTTCTCCACCGTAAGCATACATGATGCCTTAACTCGGACAACCGACTGACTCTGTGTCAGCGCCTGGTTCGATACCTACATCTGGCTCGAAGCTCTTTATCACGTTCCGTTGAGTTTCTGGGCTGTATCAGCTCTTCTTCGAGATGATCCCAAAGTACCGCTACATCTTCTCGTCTTTGCTCTTGAGGCTGGACTCACCACGTTGACCTGCATTGCCGATTACCTCAGCTGGAGTGGCTACTCGAACAATGAGAAGATTGAACTGGGAAAGCTCTATGTACCCTACCTGGCACTGGCTGTCTTCATGGGTTTTGACATGTTCTTCCGTTTGAGCCAGATGATCTCTAAGTCAGACAAGGTAGCCAAGGGCAAGAAGGCTCGGTAGACAGGCTCTCAATGGACAGTACCATTCCACCAACTAGTTCTTGCCTTTTTACTGGTATAGAGGAATAGCTTCAGCTTCACTGCTATCTCGTTGATCGCGCCCGAACGAGGAGTAGCCTCCTCGCCGACTAATCGAGGCTACGCGCAGACGCCTGCTAAATGTACTTCTCTTCTTCTCTCCTTCCTTTCTCTTTCTTCGACGACCATCAAAAAAATGTTCTTCTCTTCCGCCGTCCGCCTCCTCCTTTGTTGCTTCGGCAGCAGCAACAACAACAACAACAACAACAACAACAACAACAACAACAGGGGCCTGGCCACCCCCACCACCATCGTAAGCTCTCGTTCTCTCGCATTGACCTACAACATCCAACTGACACACATCACCAGAGCGGCCCGCGTAATTTTACGCACAAGAGGTCGGGCAACCCCGACATCCCGCTGCGTGCCTTTGTGAGCACGCCGCCTCCCTACGTCCAGCCCGAGCGCCCCTAAGATGGCCGGGTATTGGGTAAGTCTCGAAGATCTCTGCCTTTCGCGTCTTCCTTTTGGCTAACTTTTGTGCGTTTAGACAGGGTTGGTTGGTTGTGTCTCGCTCCTCCTCTTCTTCCTCTGAGGCACCCGCCCCCTTGTGGGTGCGGTGACCTCTTGCGTTTTATATAGAGCACAATCAAACTCGCTCTGAACACCCTCTTGTTGTGTGCCTGTGATTCCTGACATTGTTTGCTTCTCATGTGGCCTCGTGATGATCTAGTAGGTTTGCAGCAATGCACTGACCATTCAGGAGTAGAGTGATGTCCAGTGAGAGGTTGGGTTTTCGGCATCTTCTTCGGACGATGTCATGATCATCGATACCGTCGTGCGCTTTGACAGTATGTACTCTATTGATACACAGACATGAGATGTGGAAGGAAGGTTACATCAGGCACATGTACATCAGTTCTCTTGTCTCGTCTCCCTCACCACCCACTCACCTTCCGGACCAACTATAAAAACACACAAAGTAATCAAGACAACAAATAGTGTCCAAGGAAAGAGCATGTTTTGCAATCTTCTCAACTGAGAATATGAGATATTAATTTTCCCTTGTTTGACCACTTAAACAAAAGGCTATATGCTATTCAAAAACGTCAACCATGATTTCTACTCTGCAGCAGGCGTGGGTGGGATTTCTCGGGCATCGACGAATTCGACCGACGGACTTGGTTCGTCAAAGTCTGCTGCGCCATCTGCAGTCGGCGGTTCGAGGGACGATTGGGTGTCTGGTTTTGTATCTTCACCTGCGGGGGCGGAGGGTGTAGGGTCTGCAGTGCCATTTCCGAGAGGTGCGGGTGTATCTTCGATGCTCTTGTCTGTGAGGGTTTCTGCTGATGCGTCCTTGGCTTCTGTACTGGTCTCAGTGCCTTCGACGGCAGTTTCTGGCTCAGCAGCAGCACTCTCAGCCGCGGCCGCCTTCGCAGCAGCATCAGCAGCCCGCTTCGCAGCTCTATCTCTCTCCCTCTGCTGAAGCAGCTCGAAATTCTCCTTCCTGCTTCTTTCATCCTTGAGTTTGCGCAAGCGCTCCGCCTCTTCCACGCCACCGCTCTTCTTGAGTTTTCCTTCCTCGACGAAACTGCTAAGTTCTTTTTGGAACTCGCCATCACGGCGTTCTTCCAATTCACGTTGACGTGCTTTTTCGGCGCGCTCGATGGCTTCGAGACGGGACTCGTGGTTCGGTTGGAGAGCGCGTACTTCGCCCAACACGCCTGTGCGGGCTTTGGCAGGGTCGCCGCCACGGTCGAGAGCTACGGGGTTGAGCGTACGAGAAGAAGAGCGAGGTGTGTTTTGCAGATTCTGTTGTCTTGTGGCTTGCTCGACCAGTGCAAAAGTCTCGGCCGCCTTTTCAAGGTCATCTTCCAAGTCAATACAGAGTTCTTCTTGCATGGTGAGCAAATCCCTGTCTTCACAGACGACTTGCAATTCCTTCTCCCAGATCTTGGTCCAGATGGGCTTTTCACGCTTGAGGAAGTCTTGCAGTTTCTTGAGGCCAGTTGTCGCGGTAGAAATATCTTTGCCGACGGCATCGAGTTGGCGAGGTAGAGGTCGGACTCCGCGTTGGACGACGTCTTTGCGAAGATCCTCTACGGTATCTTGCAGATCGTCCACTTGGGTGACAAGCTTTTCACTGTCATCTGAAAGCGATTTCTTGCCGCCGTTGACATAGGTTCGACCAGAGCCGGCGGGCATCGAAGGAACACGCGCCTTGTTTGCTGCAGACTTGACAGTGGCAGCCTTTGTCCGAATAGAAGACATGGAAGAGTTGATATCGTCAACAAATGATGTGTAAGTTTGACGGACAACGGCAAGCTCGCGACGGAGAGATTGGACTTCAGTAAGTTGGGCTGGTGTGCCTTTGGAAGATGCGGTCTGGAGAGGCGGAGGTGTTGCATTAGGTGTTTGAGCGCGTGGAGGTGCTGTGACCAGCGTGGCCATCTCCTTCGCAGCTTCTTGTTGTCGCTCAGAAACTCGATGTATGGCGGATTGCTGGTCATCGACAGCAGCTTTCAGGCCTTCGATCATGCTCTTGATACCTCCGATGCTGTCGTCAAAGTGCTTCTTGACTTCGTCGAGCTGTTCCACATTCAAGACAAGTACAGAACGATCCTTGATGTCGGCCAGATCTTCCAGCTCATGGCGTACTCCTGAAACGGGATCTTGTATGTAAATCTCAGGGAGATCATTGCCGTTATTGTGTGTGTTCCAGGCGAATTTCTCGATGAAAGCAAGCTGAAGCCTCGCTATAGATAGGTCACCACCATCGGATAGAACAAACTTCTTGATCTTGCTCTTGTATTGAAGGAAGAGAGTCAATTCCTTGCCAGGTTGGGGCGAGGATTCGGGCACAAACTGTTGCTGAAAAGATGCCTTCTCAGTACTTGGGGGAGGAGTGGTTTGCCGTTGCATCCTAGACTTGCGGCGTTGCAACTCTCCACCCGCTACTTCATCAGGGGTCGGTTCGAGGATTGCCTCGGGCAGCGGCCCGCTGACGGTGGCGCCCATGTCTGCCTCTTCTGGCGATTGTTGCGTAGGGAACGGGTAAGCTCCTAGTTTATCTTCGGGTGTCTTGGGCATGGGACTAGCACTCTCCAGACCCGCGGTCGATGGTAGCTCTCCCACATCTGTGTTTATTGTCTCGGTAAGTCTTTGCTCTTCTGGTCGTTCTCTTCTGCTGGGCGAGTTTTGGGCAGACTTTTGAGCCGATTTCTGCCTGTTGTGAAGGAAGCTTCGAGTGCGTACAGCTTTCATGGATTCGCGCGTGTCTTGACCTCGATTAGGAATTGGGCTGTTCTGGGCCGATGGTATCATAGGCACTCCGTTGCTGGACCCTAGATGCTTCGAGATCTGGTAGGCAGAGAAACGTCTCGAGGCTCTCCTCTCCAGCTCTCCACCCCGCTGCAAAGCAGCCAGGGCATCTTGTTGTTTCGGTGGCGGAGGCGGGGGAGGTAGATTGTGTTCGGTATAGGGAGGTTGTGGAGACTCTTGCTGGTAGGCTACCGGGGCAGGTTCGTTTCCGTACTGTGCTGGTGGCTGGGCGGGCATCGTATCTTCCTGAGGATATGGGGCAATAACGGGTATATTTTGCATGGCGTTACTCGACATGGACGAAGAGTCGGAGTTTGTGGTATCGCGGCTTTGGTCGCGGGCATGTTGCGCCGAGACAGCAGGAGGGAAGGACTCCTTCCTAGGTGACGACCTGCCTCCCTGTATAGAGGCTGAGCGTGGAGGAAGGTCATGGGCAGGGAGCTCGTTGGCGACTCGTTGCGACTGGGTTCGACTGGCGGACTGGCGAGCGAGGAGGTCGTCAGCAGCCGACTCTGCAGCGCTGGCCTGCCTCGAGCTCTGGCTGCCACTGCTGGTACGCTGGCGCAACCGCTGCTGCTTCTTCTTAAGGCCATGCAGGAGGTTGATGATGATATCGCGGATGCGTGGGAGGAAGCGGTCGAGGCTCTGTTGGCTGGCTTCCTGGCTGAGGGTTTCCTCGAGGATGACTCGCAGGAGGTCGGGCACGGGGCCAAGGTCCTGGGTGTCGACACCTATGCCGTTGAAGGCGCGACAGGCAATGTTGAACTCGTATCCCAGGCGCACGTAGACGTCCGAGACCTCGCTTTCGCTGGCAGCATTGCGGGACCATTGGGTCAAGGTTTCGAGGAGCTGCTTGGTCGCGACAAGCAGATGTGTGACGCTCTTCTCGATGGTCGACAGCTGCTGCGGCTGCGCCGACTGTCGGGTCGAAGAGCGCGCGGCCGAAGAGCGTGAGCCAGAGCTGCTCCTAACACTCGGGTCTTCGTTGGCCATGCCGTTTGACGCTTAGTACCGCAGGTCGACGACGGGTGCTGTTTGGAAACGCAACGCGGCGCCTGAAGGGGCTGCTCAAAGAAGGGGGAGCGCTCGCGTGGGCGCCTTGAAACCAAGGACAGCCAAAACAGCAATACGACAACGCCAGTAATTCCAAAGCGAACGAACAAGGAGCACTCCTGGCAAATCACCCAGCACAGAACAGAGTACAAGACGGTTTGTCTGCTAGCATTTCTGCTTTCTACTTGGTAGAAGCTCCTGATGCTTCTGCTCCTCGGTGCATGCTTTGGCTCTCCATCTTGAAGCTTCTTGGCCGAGTCGGAGCCTCGATCTGCACCTTGTGTTTCCGACCCCGTACGTGACTCTCTCCAATCTTGCAGACAAGTAACAGGTCAGTCGATAGTTGCAGGCCAACGAGCTACCTTGTTCTCTTCTTGAACACAACGCATCTCCAGAGGGGACTGCATATTGCTTGCTCAGCAGTCCAGACCAGCGCGTTGCTCGTCGATCAAGGCGCGCGGCTTCCTCAGCAGCTGCTCAAGTGTCTGGCCATCTTCACGTGCCAGCCCGAAGCCCAACATTCACATTCGGCGACACAAGCCGCCTTTATTCCATTCACGATTGCTGTCACATTGCCGCTGTCCGGTCTTTCTTGTCGCTGCCTCTGTTGTCGACACCTTTGCCTTCTGAAACCTGCGCAACCGGCAGGTCATCTACGTGATACTCTCTCTTACCAAAAGTCTACGCGTACCGGTCAGCCCTACCCTCTTGTCGGATCGCCTTCCGAGCGGCCGCCAAGCTCCCCATCGCAGTTGAGTGAAACACGACATCTACCCAGCTGTAGTCTGTCCTCAATCAACTAATCAGTTGTCGGGCTGCTCGCCGACCTGTTACCTGACTTCCTCCGGCTGCTGCACTAGACCAGCACGCGACACTGCGAGTCCCGACTACGTTATCAGGCATTCGGTTGTTCTGGTTGCGCGTGCGAGCTCCAACATCTCCATCCCCAGTCTCCTGTCCGTCCCCTGACTGCACTCATCATGTCCGCCCAACCCGCAGCCATGAACGGTGCTTCCACATCTTCCGCTTCTCAGGCAGCAAATTCAAATCCTTCCAAGCCGCAATTCAAGACGAACTCCGTCGGAAAGACTCTGGACGGTGCCCGTAAGCAGGCCGCAAGCCCAGTGGACGCCTCGAGGTAGGCCGAGCATGTGACGTTATACCAACCCCCTACAGCGTCTGACTCGTTTTCGGTTAGAAGATCTTCCGCTCCCAAGGCCTGGTCTCAAGGCACCAACCCCATCACACAACGCTCCAATGCTTCCTCGCCCGTTACCAATGGCCTAGCGAATGGCACCTCCAAAAACGCCCAGTCCAAACCCCAGCAAGAGAATGGCAATTCGAACAAGCATGCTACAGACAGGCTTCTGTTCCTGATCGCAAACTTCACCGTACGGATCACTCATCACTTTTTGTCAACCATGTCCGGCTAACCTTAATATGTGATGCAGGGTATGGAAGCTGCCATCTTCCTCAAGAACGGAGAAAGATTCAGCGGTGTCTTTTCTGGTGCTTCTACTGGTTCCGCTGATCCTCGTTTCACTCTGAAGTTCACCAAGAATACGAGCCAGCAGGTCAATGGCACGACTGAGCAGTCCGATGCATACGTTGGTGAGGGCGAATACCACGCCATGACCTTCAGCCTGCAAGATGTTGTGGACCTCTCGGTCAACGGCCTGTGCTTGGCTGCTTCCGAAACAAGAGCTCAACAGTCCAATGCCCCTGCCTTCCGTACCGATGTCGAGATCTCGGGCAACCTCAACATTCGCGAGCGCGAGCTTCAGCCGTGGCAGCCCAGTGCTGACACCGCTATCAACATGTCACTCGAAGACAACTCGCGTCCGGGAGAATGGGACCAGTTCGCTGCCAACGAAGCCCTTTACAATGTCAGAAGCGACTACGATGAGAACCTCTACACCACTGCCATTGACAGATCTGATCCCGACTACAAACGCAAGGCAGCCGAAGCGGAGAGAATCGCCCGCGAGATTGAACGTAGTGCTCCTGTCAACTCCCACGTCGCTGAGGAACGTCGCATGAACGCCGAGAAGGATGGCGGCTTGGATGAGGAAGAGAAATACAGTGGTGTTCGTCGCGAGACCAACATCACCTCGCTTCTGAAACAAGGTGCACCCAACGCCTACGTCCCTCCATCGCGAAGACCGATCACCAGTCAGCCCACTGTACCAGGTGCTCCCTTCGACCCAGCTATCGTCTCGGTCGCACGTCCCAGCCCATCTACAGCCACAAACTCGGATAGCCAAGCTGCTTTGTCTAAGCAACAAGAGCAGAAATCACAGGAGTCGAAAGATGCTCAAACTCCCGCAGCTGCTGTTCCCTCTTTACCAACCGTGACAGCTCCTTCCGGGGAAGCTTCAGCCGCCGCTGCTAAGCCTGCCACGACCACCACTGCGCCTACCTCAAAGCCGATACCCTCGATCAACGCTGGTAAAGGTGCTACTGAAGGTGTTGAGCGCAAGGTGTTGGATTCGTTCAAGCAGTTCTCTAACACCGAGAAGCTCCGGGTTCAGCAGCACCAACGTGTTGTGCAAGAGCGTCAACGCGCCAGTGCTCGTCAAGAGAAATCCGTCAAACTCAACGACCTTAAGAAGTTTGCCGAAAACTTCAAGCTTTACTCACGCGTTCCTGAAGATCTCGTGCCTATCCTTGCCAAGACAAAGGAGAAGCAGAACCTCATCGTCACAAAGGCAGAGCTGCAGGCGCGTGAGAAGGAGTCAAAGGTCACATCCGCTGAAGTCAGCCCTGCTCGCATCGCACCTCCCAAGCCTGAAGTCACTTCTGAGGTCAGCCAAGCACAGCCTGCAAGCCAACCTGCAAGACGTCCTGAGGCCACCAACGAACCTGGCTCTCCACTGAACCAGAGACAGCGCATGACTCAGAACATGAGACAAAACCAAGTCATACCTCCCCGCGGACCTGGCATGTCGCACGGCGCTCAACCCAGACCGAATCAGCAGTACAGAGCTCCCATGGCTAACATGCAGGTCCCCACTCCCATCCCTCCTCCAGAGATCCGTTCCCCTCCCACCGGACCCGCCTCTCGCGAGATCACGAGTCCTTCCACTGCCTCCGCCAGGCTCAACGTCAAGGCTATGGAGTTTAGACCGAATCCCTCAGCAAGTACTTTCACTCCTACATCACCCACCAAGTCAAGTCCTCAGCCTGCCAAGCGGCCCAGCATTTCTGCTGCATCGCCGGCCAAGTTCTTTGCCCGCAAGAGCGAAAAGCCCTTGTCTAAACGTACTCCTCTCAAAGATGCCTTTAATCCCGTCAAATACATGCTCGAGACTACTGCGGCTGAGGGCAAGACCGAGACCTTTGCCTCGAATGGAGGAATTCCACAAGCTTTCCGCACTCCACCAACATGGGAGGTCGCTGATGCCAACAAAGAAAAGACGTACCGTGATATGTTTGCTCAGAGCCCAGTCGCTGCTATTCCACCTATGCACACTCCTACCAACAGTGTCATGGCACACTCTCATCAACTTCCTCCTCATCTGCAAAACGGTCCTCCCGCCAACCAGACTCCTCGCTTCTACCCTCCTCAACCTCATCACCCTGGCCCACACTACGACGAACACCGCATGCAGTATGGTTCAAACACTCCTTCTGTACAGCCATCTCCTCGCCTGCCTCATGCAATGGCCTATGGTGGCCCGCAGATGCACCCGCAAATGCAGCACTTCCCTGCAGGCATGCCTCCCTATGGCATGATGCGTCCTCAGCAATACGGAAGCCCGCAGGGGCCCCCTATGGGTGGTCACATGATGGTACAACAGTCGTCTAACGGGCCCTTCATGAACGGAGCCATGGCTCAGCAGGTACCTATGTATGCCTCTCCTGTTCCCGGTCACGTACAGCCCCACTTCCCCGGCCATCCCGCTGGTCAGCCTGGCCCCGGTTTCGGACGCGGGCATGCCATGAGCCACCAGGGCTCCCAGCAAGGTCACCCTGGACAGATGTATATGCAAATGCCACCCACTGCGCCCATGATGATGCAGCAGCATCCTGGACAAAGTAAGTCGTCTTCATAAGGGTTGTCTCCTTGGCTATGGTCATCTAACATGTTTACAGTGCAGCAAATGAGAAACTTCCCGCAGGGACAATACCCAGGTGGTCCCCAGGGCCAACACGGCTACCCCATGCAGCACCGTGCCATGTCGAACCAGGGATACAACCACAACCAAATGACACCTCGTCAACACCACGCAGCCCCCCAGCAAGGCCCTAGTCCTGGTGTGCCACCAATGCATCCCGCTGGTCCAGGAGACGAGGGCAAGTGAGCTAGCACCACAGCCACCATGTCATGATGGCACAGCCAGCTGTTTTGAGATAACGTGACGATGCCCCAGGAGAGATGAGATCTTGGTATCTACTGAATATTTCTCCTACAGCGCCAGGGACCAAGTCGACTGCTCAGGCAACGAGTCATATGAAGCGTCTGCATGATTCGGCCCTAGATGCAGGGGCATCTCGTCTGGCAAGATTGACCAAGACTGTATAGTTTACCAAGGCCACAGAAGGAGAAGTTGGCTGGGCGGAGAGAATTGTCAATGTGGAAGTGAGCTTGTTGAGATTTGCTCCAGCTTCGGCATTGGCAGATAGGAAAATGGATGAGGAGATTATTGGGGTGAATAGGTCAGGTAGCTAGTGAAGAAGCAGTTTGAATGTAAAATGCAGAAGATCCGACCTCAAGTGCTATATGATCATGGCTGCCGACGATGCTCTCACTCGTGGTTTGGGGATGACCCTGACATAGACTTGTCAGCTGGTCCGTGCGATGGGTTTGTTTACTACCCCACAATTTCAGGCCGAAGACTTTCTTGAACACCAGTTTTGCGACAACAAGGACACAACAAGGACACAACAAGACAACTAGACAAACGACAAGCATGGCATACAGCGGACGCATGAGCATGGCGCCGCGAGGCTCTCAGCAGCCATCGAGTCAGCCTCGCGCTCGCAAAGAGGACAATGAAGACGCCTTTATGACACTGGTGAGTCCTCCTTTGCTGTACTCGGCATGCCCGACAGTCACTAACATTTCCGTGTTTAAAGCCCGACCGCGAGATTGCAGGGTGCATCAGCGACATTGGAATCCCCTTCAGTATCCAAGACCTGCAAAAGCCCAACCCACAGCAAATCCAAAAAGTCTTTGAATGGCTGGCCGAGCTGTTGATGAACACGACGCGCGAAGTCGTCGCGCCTGCCATGAAGGCCGCGGCAGAAGACTTGTGCGCCGACGACCCGGACAGGATCTTTACCGCCGACACGCGCGACCTCATGGGCTTCTTTGTCACTTTGCGCCGCTTGCTGCTCGAGTGCGGTATCAAGGACTTTACCTTCCAGGACCTGTACAAGCCGACACACCCGCGTCTTGTCAAAATCTTCTCCTATGTCATCAATTTTATCCGATTCCGCGAGTCGCAGACGTCGATCGTCGATGAATACTTCAACAGTACCGAGCGCACAAAGGCTCGTATTGAAGAGCTATACAATGCAAACCAAGAGAAGGAAGAAATGCTGCAGGAAATGCAGCGCAACAGAAAAAATGTCGAACAAGCCATGCATGACAAGGAAAAGAAGAACAGCGAGCTCAAGGCCCGCCTACTCGAACTCAAGAAAGGCCAGGAAAAGGTGGCCGAGAAGCTGGACCGCGTCAAGTCAGAACAGAGCAGACTCAAGCAAGCCCTCGAAGACAAACAGACACAAGCCATCAACGTCCGCAAAGAAGCCGACAAGCTGCGTCCCTACACACAGCAAAGCCCTGCAGCCCTCGAGACAGCCCTTCGCGACCTAAACGCAAACCTCACGGCCGACAAGTCCGAAATCGACCGTCTTGACCGCCGCACCCGTGCCCTCCAGACAAGCACCGACACATTCACTCTC
Source organism: Aureobasidium sp. GC_Fusr_1 (assembly GCA_026538705.1). Classification (NCBI taxonomy): domain Eukaryota; kingdom Fungi; phylum Ascomycota; class Dothideomycetes; order Dothideales; family Saccotheciaceae; genus Aureobasidium; species Aureobasidium sp. GC_Fusr_1. The sequence continues at coordinate 228,401 of JALPCE010000005.1, read as the reverse complement.
CTCCGCGACGACGTAAACGGCCTCAGCCGCTTACTAGAAGACCTGCAGACCGAATTGAAAAAGGAAGACGAGGAAGCCTCACGGGCAAACAAACACCGCGACGCCCTCTCGGAGCGCTCTAACAACGTGCGCGAGATTGAGCGTCAAGAACGCATGCTCAGCAAACAGCTCGCCAACATCCAAGAACGCACCAACAATCTACGACAGGGTGCGGGCTCAAAAGCTGAAGAAGCAAAGAGACGCATGGAGTCGTTGAAGCAGACACACTCGGAACTTGGTGAAGAGAGACGCAAACGTGGTGAAGAGGTCGAGAGGAGACGTATCAGAATCGAGCAGACGGAGAAGAAGATGGCTGACTTGAAGGAGAATATTGATATGGAGGTGCAGAGTGCAAAGGAGGAGTATCTGAAGATGGAGTCGCACATCAAGCTCTACATTACCGAGATGGAGCAGAGCTTGGTTTGAGACTCGACTCTGTTGGCTTTCTTTTTCTGTGCTTAGTTCTCTTTTTTTTTCTTTTTTCTTTGCGCTTCTTTTGATATACCCCTTTGGATATGAGCGGCGTTGTGGTTTGGTTGGAATTTGGGTATGAACATGAATTTCTTGCATTATGATATCTGCTTTGATCTCTTCTTTATCGTTTATATGCATGTGACGTTTCTCGTTGTAATGTCTTCGTGAAACACTCAAGGCCAGCGCTCCTCCTGCTTCCAGGTGCCGTCGGCCTGGTAGATGTAAACCTGTCTGCGTGCCTTTGTAGGGTCGCTGAGATCAAGCTGCTCCACTTCCTCGGGCTTGACAACGACGACTCTGAAGTTCTTTCTTGCGACCGAATCGTTCAGGTCCTCGACCTTTGTGCCGAGGGCGAGGTTCTTGTCATCGTAGGGCTCGGAAGTAGGGCGGCCAGGTGGGGGTGCCTTGAAAGAACCTTGATAGTAATGTTAGCATCAAGTGAGCGTATTGATCATGTGTACTGTAACATACCTCTCAGACCAGGCGAGTTGTTGCCAAAGTGAGCGGTCAGCTCTTTGCTCCAAGACCACTCTCCCTGCTTGCCCTCATCGACAACTCTCATGCGACTGCCCAGCTCGCTCTTGACAGTCCTCACACCACTGCTTTCCTTGCTCTGCTCGCCGTCGCCCTCGATATCAGGACCGACGACAAAAGCCTCGCCCTTCAATCTCCACTGCACCTGAGTCTCCTTGATCCAGTAGACGGCCTCGCAAGGGCCACCACCACCACTTCCCTGCATCTGCTCCTCCTTGTCTGCGTGTCCACTTCCCGAACTAAACAGCTCGGGGATCTTCATCATACGCACGTCAGAAGTGAAGGTCGGCATCTCCGACTCGAAGACCCTGGGGTTCATGGGAGCTTCGTTGTGCTTGTTGTCGGGCAGCTCTGACCAGAAACCGCGGAAGATGCAGTAGCGGGCACGGGGCAGGTAAGGTGTGGGCGAGTCCTTGGGGGCTGGGTGCAGAGATGAAAAGACAAACTCGGGAGAATCCATCTTGTCGAGGTCCTTGAGGAAGGCCTGCTTCCAGGGGGCCGGCTGGGGGCTGTTGGTCGAGGACGTTGTGGCCATTGTGCGGGTTGCTTGACGGCTGAGGAGGGATAGACGGGGGATTGTTCTTGAAGCTATCGTGACGGTGTTTGCCAGAGACGATGTTTGCAGAGGGAATTGAATGGAGAAGAGAGGTAGAGATGGTAAGGTGATGATGGATAATATCCAATTGAGACGATGGCTTTGATGACGTCTACGAGATCTCGTCTCCACATATCATCTCAGCGAAGTCGTGCCTGCGTTACCATCCTTCTAACCACATCTTCCACTTGAACGTGTTTCTCACCATCTTGTGTTTTAAGAAATAGCAAAGGTATTCCAGCTGTGATTGTGCGGCATGTTGTTCAAGTCAGAGGTGGTCATGGGCGGAAATACAACGGCAATAAGATGTCGTTGCGCTTGGAGCTCAAGCTCTCTTCTCGGCCCGGGCCCTATTCATCCACCTTTTCTGTCCTTTACCCCTCATCTTTCACCTTCACCGCTGTGACGAGCGATATGCATGCTACTACTACTGTGCTACCGTCGCATATAGAGTGTTTGGGTGACCTTGACTCACCAAGTGGCACCATGATGGCATAGTGTCTCTATTCCAAGAACAAAGCTTCCTGGCCCGTCTTTTGATCGGCCAGAACTGCAACGTCTTGGGAGCAAAACGGTCACCTGCCCGTGGCCTCTGTGATGTGAAATTCGACGTCTGCCGAGACAACTGTGCTCTTGGGATATGAAATATCACTACACATCTCGACCGCTCTTGACCGGATCTACAACTCAAGTACGAGATTTATCAAAAAATACTCCAGAGGTAGGTGTTGAGCTTGGAGCATGCTCCATGATTGACGTGCGGAGGTAATGAGATAGTGTTATATAAGTTGAGAGCGATGCACCGTCAATGACCTCCTTCTCATTCACAAATCATCTTCCTCATCCGAGCAACTCTTAACCAAACAATCAACAACCTCAAAGACCAACACAAATCTACCTTTACCAACCACACCGAATCTCTACAACATGAAGTTCACCATTACCAACACTGTCGCCCTCCTGGCCGCTGCCTCCTCTACCCTGGTAGCACCTCTTGAGGCTCGCCACGATGCAGGCAAGGCCTTCACCCTTGACATCTCTTTCAGCAACAGCCCTCTCAATGGCCCCATCCAAGCCTCTGGTGGCTCCTTCTGGATCGGCAAGAATGCCTCAACCTCTTGCCCCGACTCCGTAAACCTCAACTGCCCTAGCGGCAACACCACATCCTTCACCTCCTCCGGCAACGGCCTGCTCTACCTCAACACCGAAGTCCCCGGAGGCCAGCAGGTCTACATCCGCCCTGACGGCCTCCTCACCTACACACAAGCCCACTCTGCCTCCACACCAGCCGGCTCCACCTTCTCCGGCTTTGAGATCTCGCCCCAGAACCAAGTCGGCAAGTTCTACGACTTCTGGCTGTGCAGTGAGGACTCGACCAACAAGGCTTACCGTATCTGGCTCGAGTACCGTGATGACCAGGGTGCCGTCAAGCAGAACGGTCTTTCTGGAAAGAACACTTGCACAACGGTCAACCTTTTGGCCAATGATGTCAAGAAGGAGGGCCCTGCTGCCTGGCAGTACAACTAAGATTGTGACGGTGCAACGCATCTTATGAACTGTTACTCTTTAGCGACGATAGCATTTACCATTGCATGACACAATCGATATCCTACATCCAAATATCACTATTTTCCCACATGTAAACAGTTAGTAAAATCCATCCTCGCCTTACAGAGCGAAGAGCGACTGATGATTTGTTCGTTTTAAAAGAGCTTACCCCTTCGTGTGGCAGCGTCCACTCAGCGTCCTCGCGTGAAAGTTTTGGGATCACATAATCGAGCAGGACCCTCTGTAGAGAAGAAGTGCCTACAATATTGGCCTCTGTGGGAAGTTCTTCCGACAACATATCCGGTCAAATCGGAGTACATGCTCTGCTCGCGACCCTCTCCGATCAGACGTCGAATAATATACAAGAGACCATCCACCTTGACATGCCCACGTTAAGGGAGACCTGCACACCCCTCTAATCACTGTCGGCCTACATCATCTCGCATCCCGCGAGCACGCTGCCACACGGAGAGACAGAGTAGAGATGTGACCAGAGAGAGCCCACGATATGTTCAGTGTGAGTCCTGCACCAAATTTTCCAAAGGCTTCAGTCGCCAGATCGAGCACATGTACGTCAACCTTTGAGGGACATGAAACACAATCACTCATTCATACAATCCTTTTTCAGGTTCTCCCTCGGGACTTTCCCTCTTTTTCTCGCAAGTCTCTGCCTCCGGCAGCCTGCTAAAGCTGCATCTTCACTACTCCCTCTGGAGTATGGATACCTTTCCACGTAATGTATCCAAGCCGCCTTGAGGACTAATCGAACTCTTTTCGAGCCTGGTTTAATGCATAGCGGACAATCCCGCGGGTCGACGGCCGGAGAAGAATCTGAAAAGGGTTGCACCCATAATATTCAAACATACAGAAGCATATACAAATCATAACAGGGCAGGATGAATCAGACACTCATCTCCTCTCCTCTCTAATCTCCTCGACCGTCTCGACACCAAACTTTTCTCCCTCGGCAACACCCACCATACCCTCTCCCATAACCACATGATTCTGCCCACCAAACAGCGTATCAATCTCTTCCAACGTAACGTTCTTTGTCTCTGGAATGCAGAACCAGACAAAGACGGCAAGCAAAAGGTTAATCCCCGCAAACATGTAGAAAGCGTAAAATCCACAGTTGTTCAGGAAGGTAGGGAAGAATTGCTGCACGATGAGGTTTGCAACGTTCTGGGTCTGGGAAGCCATACCAACTGCTTGAGCGCGAACGTTCATAGAGAAGATCTCTGCCGTCCAGATCCATACAGTTGCGCCAAAACTAGGTTTATAGAACAATGCGAAAAGGAACAATAGGAACACTACTGCTATACCGACGGGTTTGGATTTGGTGTTGCCACCGGGCGTTTCGGTGACTACAGCTGCGACGATGACCATGCAGATTGCCATGCCTATTGCTCCGACGATGAGCAAGAATTTTCTGCCATAGCGATCGACGGTCCAGGTTGCGTTCATGGTGAAGAAGATTGCAAAGGTGGCGTTGAGGGCGTTGATAAGGGCGATGGTCGAGTCGTTGGCAAACACTTTTTTGTAGATGATTGTGCTGTATGTGTTGAGCGTGCCTTGTCCAGTGATTTGCTGACCGGCGTTGAGGACAAAAGCCAACAGAAGTCTCTTGCGCACAGAAGGATCTTTCCAGAGTGCAGAATATGAGCTGGAAATCGCTTCCTTCTCAAACTCGAGGGCTTCTTTGATCATGAGGATTTCGTCATCGACTTCCTGTTCGGTATCGCGGACTTTGAGTAGTGACTGTTTGGCCTTTGTGCCATCGTCGCCATGTTGAAGGTACCATCTCGGGGTCTCTGGGATGAAAAATACTTGGGAGAGGATGAGGACGGGCACGAGCAGTTGGAAGATGGTGACCATCCTCCAGTCCCACTCGCCCAACGCAGCTCTGTGCTTGGAACATGCAAAGTTGACCCAGTAGGCGATGAAAGAGCCCACAGAGTAGAACATTTGCCAGAAGGACATGATCTTTCCACGGATTTCGGAAGGAGCAAGTTCTCCAATGTAGATTGGTCCGGCAGTCAGAGCAAGACCTTGGCCTAGACCGACGACTACACGACCGACGATGTAGCATGCAAGGTTGTGGCGGGGAGTAAAGGTTTGGATAAAGGTTGCGATGATGACGAGGGTAGCACCGGAAGCCATGCCCCTGAGAAGTCATCAGTATACGTTTAGTCAACTGAGAAGTGTGAAACTTACACGCGACGGCCAAAGTAGTCGGCAATAGGACCGCCCATGAACCAACCAGCGACGATGGCTCCAACGGTGTAGGCGGTATTGATGGCACCGATCGTTTGGAGACTGGGCTTGTCGAAGTAAGCGACCCAGTGCTTCGAGCCCTGCACAGCATTGAAGACGGATGCATCGTAGCCGTAGAGCACCATGCATGAGGCGGCGACGAGAGAGATGTACCAGTTGTAGGCTCTCGTCTTGCTCATGCTAAACTTGCCCATGACGGCGGTAGTCTTCCCTTGGCGATTTGGAAAAGAGTTGGGGCCGGAAGAATGCTCAACTCGGTATATAATGATTGAAGTCTTTGCCCGAGGAGGAGGGTAGGTGGCCTCTTTGGGTGTTGGAACAAGATTGAGTTCCCTTGGGTATACAAAGAAGAAAGACAGTCCGTGGTGGTGCAGGCCGAGTTAAATATGCAAGAGATGGCAATCTTTCTCAAGCCCTCACCCACCGCAGTGGAACAATATCCCCCCGTATCTTCACCCTCTTCCCCCACGCCACTCCAGAGTTTAGCACCATGATATGGGGTTGACAGATAGGATCCGTGCTTGGTCGGGGTGGCCAGAAGGTCTCTGCCTCATCTGGGGACCCCAGGCCCGGTCCTCGTGCCTCTGTTCTCCACTCAATGTCTGTGGTTTCGCTTGACCCTCGACGGAAGAATAGATGGTGAAGATGGAATTGAAATGTTCCGCCAATCACAGGGTCGCTAGAATGTGTGCCAATTCCAGCCCTAGTCACGTCCTGGATACGCTATCGATTCTGGAGTCCGACATGACGAGATGACAAGGTCTACTTCAGTCCTGTCTTGTCGTTGTGGTATCGAAGACATGATTGGGATCGTGTTGTTGTGTGCAAGGACAGTTTGTTTGGAATTATGGTGATGGTGGTTCTTTGGGGACTCGGATTTCAGCAACCGAGGCGGTGGAGAGAGAGCTGGCGCATGGGCCATGTGCATTCACCTGCCAACACCCGAGAAGCAAACACTGAGGTGACTTTTGATGTCGGGCAGCAGCCAGATAATAGAGACACATTCGACAAGAACCGAAGTCCAAGTCGCAAACAGTCATGCTGCCTCACTCTCGAGTCTGGATGCTCTGCAGCATTCTCCTTCTTTTGACCTCGTTGGCAAGTGCATCACTCTTTGCACCGTTTCTGTCCGTGCTCGACTGGTCGCAACAGACAAGCTCCAACGAACAACCATCCTACGACCTGGTCAAACGCACGCTTGATCCAACGTCGTGCCCAACTGGCTACAAGAATTGCGCAAACATCGGCGCACCGGGTCTTTGTTGCGCCAACTCGGCCATATGTGCTCCTGACCAGGCTGGCCACGTTGCCTGCTGCCCGAGTGGTGCCGTTTGTACTGGTGCCATCTCATCCATCATTACTGCTGGCGTCATTGCTCCAGGTGGCTCTGTCGCCTCGACCACAGCTGCTGCTTCTCAGCCCTTGACTGCGTCTGCTTCGTCATCCCGAACGACAGCTACATCTGGAGGAGGTCTCATAGTCGCAAGCGGCCTTAGCACCACCGGCACATCGCCTGCCACCACCACTGGTGCCTCAGGCGCGGCTACTACTGGCGGGGGCTTCATCATTGTCGGAACCAGCACTGCTGCTACTCTGGGAAGTAGCGCTGGAAGAGCCGTACATACCGTATGTCTTGACCATCCACTCTTGTCGTTTCCACAGAACATACTAACGTCATCTAGCCATTCATTGTACAGGCCATCATCAGCCTCTTGGGATTCCTGCAACTCTGAAGAGAACGACCTTCTACACGAGCTTGATGATATGACGAACAACCGCCGACGTTTACGAAACATGATTGCTGCATAGCATGTTTACATTGCATGACACCCAGAGGCACCGAAACGCTCAAAGATAAAGCTGCACAATACGAACTGCTTCCAAGAGAGAACAAAACGTAGATAACAAATTATATATATACAAGAAGAGTCATAAGCATTCGTCAACAAAAATCCTCCAGGATTGACTTTGGGTGGTCGTGATATATGTACATGTTGTTGTAAGACCAATATATTTACAAGAAATTTTTGGCGCTCGTGAGCGTAATTAGTAAGTGGCGTAAGACTGGATGGCAGGCTCCACAGTAACCTTGGGCTCGTAGAGGACAAGCGAAAGCGCAGCAACCAGGATGGAGTTTTCTGTGACCAGCAAGTCGCCGACGTTCAGACCTTCGGCGAGGTACATGTTGCAAAGCGAGTTGAGGTTGAGACGGGATGTCTTGCCAGCCCCACCGTTGATCAGAGCATCCTTGACCAAGCCGAATGCAATGGGGTTGTAAAGGACACCCTCGTGAGTGTAGAACGAACCACCAGGGAGGCCAGGGCAGATTCCTTGAAGATAGTTGTTGGTAACACCCACTTTGCGAGCATCGTTGAGGTATGCAGAGGCACCAGTGCCTTGCTGAGGCTCGACAATCTCATCGAAGAGTCCGCTGTATACGGTGGTTGTTGGGACGTATGCAGAGTCGCCGTTGTTGGCTCTCATCTTGTCGATAAAGTTGCTTGTGCCCTTGTACTGTTGTTGCAGGACTGAGGGATCACATGGAAGGCCATCGGGGCAGATGAGGTTGGCATTAACGGTGCCCGCATAGTCCGGGCTGATGGCAATGTGGTTCCTAGTAGACTTCTGGGTCGAAGTGAAGTACTTGAATGCCCACTGAATGTCGATGTTGCCCTGGGACCAGCCGATGATGGATACCTTCTTGCCAGTAATGCTAGCAATGTAGTTGATGGCGTAGGCAGCATATTCGGCGTTAACCTGGGCATCGTTCAAGAGGTATCCAGGGATGTTGAGCCAGACAGGGTCGGCATAGCTTGATCCAGTCAGAAGTTTGATATCTGATACTATGTCAGTAAAGTTCTTCAACCGACGGAAGAATGGTTTTCTTACAGTTTCCGACATAGGTGAAATAGCCTGTTGCACCAGTGCCAGGCATGAGAATCACTGGCTGTACTTTGCCCCCTTGGAAAGAAGACGGAATGTAGATAGCAGAACGAAGCGATGATTCAGTAACACTGTACTTGGGGTCGTTGCCCTTCTTGGGGTAGATGACATCCTTGGGTGTCTGGATATTGACATTGCTCATGCTGTTCTCACCGCTAGCCAAGCCATCAACGAAACCGAGGAGGTCGGTGACAGAGTTGGCGGTCAGACCCTCTGCGGCAATCGCAGCAACGAATTCGTAAAGGTTGGCTGAAGGCTTAGCAGCGTGGATGCTGGACAATTGGGAGATGGCGGACGCAGCATTGGTCTGGGTCTTTGTCGCGGTGACCTGTGCCAGAGCCGATGAGATAGTGCTCCAGGCCTGGGTTCCAGCAATCTTGCCAGCTCCAACTTGGGAGAGAGCGTCGTCGATATCGCCTACAGCATCACCGAGGACATCATTGACAGCTCCGGTAAGATCTCCGGTCAGGTCCCGATCCTCCAGAGAAGCAGTTGCAGTAGTGGATGGCGAAGGCACAGGCTCTGCAGGGGCTGGTCTAGCAAGAGCTGAACCAGTCAGCGACAGAAAAGCAAGTGCAATCGAGATTGGCTGCATGTTGAAAAGATGATCGAATTATCCTTCGACAAGATGGACAAGATGCGATGTGAAAACCGAAATCGATACATGCTTGTGGGCCTGGGAATGGCGGTCCTTATGTATGAAGAACCAAATAAAACGCAGCTGTCTTCTTGGTTCACCTACGCAATTTCAGAATTTAGTATCCTGACTCCTACCAGCATACTGAGGCTCAGATCGTCATGACAGCTTAAGAACATCTCCAAGAGCGGCAAAGATGTGTAGGAGATCCATCTATCTCCAAGCCGCTCCCCATGTCATCAACTCTGCAATGCCTACGCTTGTGCCGTCCCAGGGAGAAGTCGATTAGGACGGTCATCGATTTCCGCTTGATCAAGCACGAGAATGTCACCGCAGTTACTGGAATCTAATGCTGATCGTCGCCGATCACTTTATGCCTTGTCCCGTTAGAGGAAACACCATGCTGCGCACGTCAAGAGTCATGTAAATCGTCACGGACGATCTGACAAATTCCGGGAAATCGGCGACGAGGTCGCGGTTGATGCTCGGGACATTGAGCTCCTTCCTCACTGACAATTCTCAAAACACAATACCTCGGCAGCCTTCGACCATTCGAAACTGGAAGAGCGTCACTTTGATTGCGACTTCTGAAGAAGTGTGCTTGCGTCGCATAGAAGTCTATCTGAAGTCCAAAGCATCACAGAGACCTCAGAAGTCGAGAGTAAAGACATCGGATTCGGGGAAGTCTGACAACAGCCGACGAGGTGACGAATGAGGCGCACATAGCGGCAAGCCAATCGTTGCTCGAGCACATCCCGAGGTTTCCGGTGGCCCCGCTCGGCAGCACAAACAGGTGACGACGTGCGACGGTGTTCAAGCTCATCAGAACGGACTGTGACTACCTCTCTTATATGCCGTTCGTAGTTCAGAGCCATGTCGCCTTCTCCTTATCGAATTGCCGTCCCCGAATCTCGCCTCGAAGACCTCCGGAGGAGACTCGATCTCGCCACATTTCCGGACGAGCTCGAAGATGCAGAGTGGGCTTATGGAAGCCCTTTGGTCGACGTCAAGAGACTCACGTCCCACTGGCGAAACACCTTCGATTGGAGAAAGGTAGAGGCGAAGCTGAACGAGCTTCCCAACTTCAAGACAAATGTCACCGTAGATGGCTTTGGAGACACTGAGCTGCACTTCTTGCACCAGCCGAGTTCTACACCTGATGCAGTACCTCTGCTCTTCGTCCATGGCTGGGTAGGTCTGAGTGTGTAAACTCGTTGATGCTCCCGAGTTAATGCAGCCCAGCCCGGCAGCTACATTGAGGTGACCAAAATGCTTTCTGCTCTAGGCACCAGCAGCAACGGTATCAGTTTCCACGTCGTCGCACCTTCTCTGCCAAACTTCGGATGGAGCGCAGGTGAGTGATAACAGCGTTGTGATATCGTCGAGGTCATCCTTCTCAGTCCTTGCTAGGTATCAAAAAGAAAGGATTTGGACTCGGCCAGTATGCGGAGGCGTGCCATCGTCTCATGGTGCTTCTTGGGTACAATAAATATGGTAAACCTCGACTGATTCCTTCTTTATGTCAGAGCATGCTGATCATCCTCTCAAACAGTTACTCAAGGCGGCGGTGAGATGTGTCCCTCATGTATGCAGCTGATCGTGTAACTGACCCAGTCTTTCTAGATTGGGGAATGTATATCACTCGCAGTATTGGATTGCTCTATCCAGACTCTTGCCTGGCTTCCCACATCAACATGGTCCGAGCAAGTCCTCCTGGATTCTCCACGAACCCTCTACTCGCCATTCAACATGCTGTAACTCCATATACTGAGGATGAGCAGAAAGGACTCTCTCGAAGCGATTGGTTTGCGAACGAGGGTAGCGGCTACAGAGTTCTTCAAAGTACAAAGCCGCAGACTGTTGGTTATGCACTTGCCGACAGCCCAGTCGCCTTACTCTCCTGGATCTTCGAGAAGCTTCATGACTGGACAGATAGTTATCCGTGGACTGATGATGAGATATTGACCTGGATCTCGGTCTACTGGTTCTCGCAAGCTGGGCCAGCCGCCTCACTTCGTATCTACTACGAGGCAACTCACACCTCGTCTGAGGCAACTCGTGAACGTGTCCAGCGCTACATTGAGAGAGTCCCGCTAGGACTGTGCTATGCGCCAAAGGTATGTAGCTGCTTTCGTGATTATTCGCAATGTTGCCAGCTGCTTGGCCCTATCTTGATATGAGGGCTTTCATCGACCCGTTGAACAGGCTGAGATCAGATAACACTCTGTTGTTTGATTTTAATCGGTTCTGCTCGTGCGCTAACGATCATCCTCACAGGAGCTCACCATCGTTCCAAGGACTTGGGGAAGAACCTTGGGCCCAGTAGTGTTTGAGAGTGAGAAACGAGCTGGAGGCCACTTCCTCGCCCATGAACAGCCAGAAGAGATCGTTGCTGACCTTCGGGCTATGTTTGGATCTGGGGGCGCATGTCACAACATACTCAAATCTTGAAGTGGTGGTTTATCACAACCACAAAAGACCAGCGCAGTGGATTTTGACAGTTCCCGAGATCATAATACAACATGGTTCATCGTTGTTAGTTCGTGATTAGTATGTGTCGGTTTCATATCTCGGTCACGTCGACTTAACATTAATTGCGAACGATGAGCCTTGGCTATACTTACACTCCGACTACGGAACACGTTGTACGCGAGCGTATGCAGGCATGTCGTCTTGTAGATCTCTTTTGTTACGGCCGAACCCCTCGTGAGCGTGTGGGAAGTCCAGACCAAGATGACAACTTCGGCAGACGGACTCTCCGGCATCATGCTGTAGCGTTCTTGTATACACTTTCTTATAAACACTCCCTTGCCAATATCAAGATTATTCTATAGAGTCGGTATCTTTGTCTGTAGTAGATGTGTTTAGCTCTGTCCGCGCTTGATTAGATCTTTGTGGTTCTTGAATACAGCCTTAAGCTTAGAGGTCATACACCATGCCTGGCTGTCTACAATACCTTGTTCTCATGCGGAAACAAACTTCCCCGAGGCCTGTCATAACAGAACTGCTGAGCGTTGGGCCATCATTTCTCCAGTTATGGACGTTTTTGCCGATTGCAGCGTGGCTAGTGTGCTGATCGCAAAGCCGCGGCAAGAGCAACCAACCTCCCCATACGAAATACCACCAGCCGGACAATATCATTCTACTTATCTGCCATCGGATACATTCAAGCTCTTGGTAGGCCGAGACTGACAAGACATTTAAACGCCTTGGAGACCGGAACGGCTGAGCCTAAAAGCTGAATGTGTCATTTGGTACGCACGTATCGCTTTAAGAATTTACGTGGTACTCTAGCCACGAGTGAGTGGGCTGCTGTTCGAGCCGCTCCTTGCGCAATGATGGAGTGAACTCGTGGAGGGCAGGATTTGAGTCGCGTAGCTGGATGTCAGTCACGACCTTGGATGTTGGACACGAATTTTCGTGTCCAACATGTCTTGATAGGGTCGCTGCTTCGTCGGTATCTCGAGTCGAGTTGCGGATCGTCGCCGCTGTTCGTGAAGATCGGAGTGAAGATCAAAAGTTTATTGTTCGCTTGGCACATCAACATCCATTTTCGATATGGAAACTCCGCACACTTGCCTTGGCTGTCTTTGGCACCATTCTCACTTTCGTCAAGCGTCTTGTGAGTGCCCATGAAACCTGCAGTAGTTCGCCCATGGCTCTTGCAAGTTGCAACGTCCCGCGACCTTCGGAAGATAGGGTATATGTTGTGATTGGCAAGCAGAGTCGCAATCGCGGAGGGTGGGAACAAAGCCATCAGGACGCGATGTTTGCTCAAACTCTCTCACGATAATGTTTAACATATTTAGACTGTCCCCAGTCCCATGCGCAGTGTAGATCTCCTGTATCCCTCTCAACCCATTCCTCCGCTACGTACGTGATGAACCTCGAACGACGCTCTTTAACAGAGCCGGGCCTTGCGTGGAGGATACTTAGTATCACCATCATCTCAGTATTGTGCTCCGTATGCTATCGTCAATGTATATATGCTAATGACTTACAGTATCTTGCTTATTGGATCGCAACCACGGTATACGATGTCTGGTTTGGACCTCTTTCCAAGTTCCCGGGACCAAAATGGTGGGCTGCGAGCAATCTACCACTTATATGCATGATCTGGAGAGGGCAGGATACCGAAACGAAACACCGTCTCCACTCGCAGTACGGCCCCGTGGTGCGAGTCTCGCCTACGGAGATCAGCTATATTGATGCAGCACCAGCCTGTGACGAAGGCTTGTCAGGCACGAACGCTTGGAAGGAAATATATGGCCATCGACTGTCGGGAAAGAGAAGTTTCGCAAAAGACCGTCGCCTTTATGCCATTCCGGTCAATGGGACAACCTCTATTTTGAGCTCGGACGATGCCAACCATGCCCGACAGCGAAGAGTGCTATCACATGCATTCTCCGACAAGGCATTGAAGGAAGAAGAGCCTTTGTTCAAGCGTTGGGCAAGTCTGCTTGTAGAAAAGCTGGAAGCTTTGTCCATCACCGACGCTCCTGTCGATCTAGTCGCCTACTTTAACTATACGACGTTTGATATCATGGCTGATCTGACATTTTCGGAGAGCTTGCACATGCTTGAGGGCTCCGAATATTCTCCATGGGTCGCTACAATATTCGCCTCTATCAAATCCATGACCAGGCTTCGCGCGATCAGATTGATACCGGGCATGACCACTCTTGTTAACGTCTTGTTGAGTAATGCGATACGCAAGAAGCAGGTCAGCCACTTCAAATACTCTGCTGATCGCGTGGATCGTCGACTTGCAAGAACACCCTCCAATCCCGATCTATGGAGCTTTGTTCTGAAGAAAGCTGGGCAAGAAGGCGGAATGTCGTTGAGCGAGATGCACAGCAATTCAGCCATGTTCATGATTGCAGGCACCGAAACCACTGCGACATTGTTGAGGTATGTGGTACAGTGTGCATACAGTTTTCCATTGCTGACATGAGACTGCAGTGGATTGACATATCATCTCCTTCGGAGTCCAACAGCTACAGATCGGCTCACGCGGGAACTGCGCTCTGCTTTTGTTTGTGATGCAGATGTCACAATCGAAGCGTTACAGCAACTCCCGTACCTTTCAGCTTGTATTGAGGAAGGCATGAGGTTATACCCACCAATTCCGACCGGGTTGCCACGTCAGGTACCACAAGGAGGTGCTAGGATATGTGGAGAATGGATCCCTGAAGATGTGACTGTCTCGGTGAGCCAGTGGGCGACCTACCGCTCCGAATCCAATTTTTACAACGCAGCAAGCTTCATGCCGGAGAGATGGTTGGGCGAGGATGCGCGCTTCGAACACGACAATCATGCTGCGTTCCAGCCATTCTCGGTGGGGCCTCGCAACTGTATTGGTCGCAATCTTGCTTATCACGAATGTCGACTGTTGTTGACAGAAGTCTTCTGGAACTTCGACATGAAATTGGTGGACGAGAGCAGAAACTGGGCTGACCAGAAGGTCTTCTCATTTTGGGACAAGTCACCCCTATGGGTCAAGCTGGAACGAGCGATCCGGTGATGGGTGAGAGTGACAAGTCCTCGACCGGCTGTGTAGATGACTGCACCCTCGTGGGCGAGAGAGGCTCAATGTATGTACGTATGATCTAATGATACCTTCCGAAACGAACACGGTGCATGATCGATCGGCCTCTCTCATGGCAGTTGCGATATTACAAGCACAGCGGCACTCTGATTCTGCCTCTTCCGATCGGACTTGCCCCTGATGAACAGAGTAGAAGAGGTAGGTCCTGCGAGTCCTGTTCTCTTGTTCCGTCGTCTCGCTACTGTGTTCGCAAGGATTGCCTGAAGAAGCGCAAACACACATGTCTCAACAGATACCGAGGCGAGCTCTGATCACATGGAAGCACGCGCGTCGGCTGACTACAGACCGTGTCGGTGGCCAAGCTTGAAGCTCCGATGCCTAGTTTATGTTGACAAGGAGGAATTAATCTGATATAAGAGAGGTCAGGCAGGAACTACCCTCTTCATCGATCCCTATCAACATGTCTACTCCTATTCCTGGCCCGGCAGGCTGGCCCTTCCTAGGAAATGTTAGCGACATCGACCCCGAGGTTCCCATCAAGTCGTTGATGGACATTGCCGACAAATATGGTCATTACTCCACAACTACCTATACAGTAGCAAAGCGACTGACTGCAAACAGGACCTATCTACAGTCTTTCAATGCTTGGAAAACGTCGAGTGATAATCTCCTCTGTCGAGTTGATGAACGAGATTTGTGACGAGAAGAGATTTGGCAAGGTGGTCACCGCCGCCTTGGGAGAAGTCAGAAACCTGGCTGGAGATGGTCTCTTCACCGCAGTATGTTCACATCAATGTGGCGTTTACATTGGTTTCCATGTCTGACGGAACTACAGCACAACGGCGAACACAACTGGGAGGTTGCTCATCGTGTTCTGGTGCCTGCTTTTGGACCGCTTAACATTCGTGCCATGTTCGATGACATGAAGGATGTGGCTTCTCAACTGGTCATGAAATGGGCCCGTCATGGAGAGGACTACAAAATCCATGTCACGGACGACTTCACGCGATTGACCTTGGATACCCTTGCTCTCTGCTCCATGGACTATCGATTCAACTCATTTTACGCGGAACAGATGCACCCCTTCGTGGATGCGATGGTCAACGTACTCTCAGAATCTGGTCGGAGAATTCGAAGACCCGGTTTCTTAGCCGCACTGTACCGGAGAGAAGAACATCAATACTGGAAAGACATCAAGTACTTGCGAGAGCTGAGTATGGAACTGGTCCAGAATCGCAAAAAGCACCCTGGAGGCAGAAAGGACCTTCTTCATGCGATGCTTCAAGGTAAAGATTCACGAGATGGAAGTCAATTGTCCGATGAAAGTATCACGGACAACATGATTACTTTCCTCATCGCTGGCCACGAAACTACCTCTGGTCTGCTCTCCTTCCTCTTTTATTACCTTTTGAAAAACCCTTCGGCATACAAAAAGGCACAAGAAGAGGTTGATACTGTCATTGGTGATGCAAGTATCAAAGTGGAGCACTTGAGCAAGCTTCCCTACATCAACGCAGTTTTGCGTGAGACGCTTCGACTACAGCCCACTGCTCCAGCCTTCTCAATTCAGCCGAACAACGAAGTTGACACAATTGGTGGAGAGTACACTGTGTTCAGAGGTGAGCCTATTGTTGCGGTCCTGCCAAAGATCCACCGCGATCCCGCAGTGTACGGAGAGGATGCCAATGAGTTCAAGCCAGAGCGAATGCTTGACGAGAATTTCAACAAACTTCCTCCCAACGCCTGGAAGCCCTTTGGTAATGGTTCTCGTGCTTGCATTGGTCGTCCATTTGCATGGCAAGAGGCTCAACTCGTGGTTGCAATGCTACTCCAGTACTTTGACTTCACTCTAGACGATGCAAAGTACGACTTACAAATCAAGTCGACGCTCACCATTAAGCCAAACCACCTCTACATGCACGCTCAGCTCCGCCACGGCAGGACTCCTACTCAGCTCGAGCAGATCCTGTCCTCTAATAGGGCTCCTGTCCAGGCAAAGCAAGTCAGCAGATTTGACGATGAAAAGGCAAGAGCCGCTGCGAGTGACGGCAAGGGAAGACCTCTGACCATTCTCTATGGATCCAACACAGGTACCTGTCAGGCTTTTGCTCAAGGTCTCGCAGCTGACGCACCGTCTCACGGATTCAAGGTCACCAAGATTGACACGCTTGACTCTGCCAAGGACAACTTGCCTACAGACGAGCCAATTGCAATCATCACCTGCTCATATGAAGGTGAACCCGCAGACAATGCGGCCCACTTTTTCCATTGGCTTAAAACGCTTGAAGGGGATTCTGCTAAGGTACAATATACTGTTTTCGGCGCTGGTCACAGTGATTGGAAGAACACTTTCCACAAGATCCCTACAGCCATCGACGAGATTCTTCTGGCACGTGGCGGAGAGCGCATCTGCAGTCGAGGATCGGCCAATGCTGCCAACGGCGACATGTTCAGCGAGTTCGAGAAGTGGGAAGACGAAGCCTTCTGGCCTGCCATGTCGAAGAAGTATGGAGGCGATGGCGCTGCAACAGAGGCGGTGGTAACACAAAGTCTGACAGTCGAGGTCTCAAGTGTCCGCTCTTCGCACTTGCGTGCCGATGTGTATGAGGCTCGCGTCGTTGATGCAAAGCTTCTCTCGCAACCCGGTGCATCAGAGAAGAGACATATTGAGGTTGAGCTACCGGCTTCGGCGACCTACAGCAGTGGCGATTATCTCCATGTGCTCCCTATCAACCCACATGAAAGCGTCCAGCGCGTTATGCGTCGCTTCAATCTGGCCTGGGACAGCGTGCTGACCATCAAAGCTGCGGTGGGCACAATCCTGCCTACAAACACTCCCATCTCGGCCAACGACTTGTTCGGCGCCTATGTCGAACTCGGACAGCCTGCGACCAAACGAAATGTGACACTTCTCTTGGATGCTTGCACAGATGATGAGACGAAAAAGGAGCTCACTCGACTTGCTGGCGATGCTTTCAGCACTGAAATCAGTGAGAAAAGAGTCTCGCTCTTGGACCTTCTCAACAGATTCCCGTCGGTACAATTGCCTCTGGGTGCTTTCATCAGCAGTCTACCGCCCATGCGTACCAGATCCTACTCCATCTCTTCTTCGAGTTTGGTCAGCCCTCACCGCGTCACTCTGACCTACGCCGTGTTGCATCAATCACACATGAGCGGCATGGGCGAATATGTGGGTGTAGCTAGCAACTACCTCTCAAAGCTGGCTACAGGCGACAGGTTGCACGTCGCTGTGCGTCCTTCCAACCAAGCCTTCCACCTGCCTACTGACTACGAAAACACACCTATCATCATGATCTGTGCCGGCACTGGTGTGGCGCCCTTCCGTGGCTTTGTACAGGAAAGAGCGGCTCAGGTGGAAGCCGGCCGCAAGCTCGCACCCGCTCTGCTTGTCGTCGGCTGCAGAAGTCCTGACCAGGACGAGCTGTACCGCGAGGACTTTGACAAGTGGGAAGCTACAGGTGCTGTCAAGATCTTGCGTGCTTACAGCAGAGTACCTGAGGCTAGTGCAAAGTACGCACAAGATGCCTTGTGGGAGCACCGCAAGGAGGCTCTTGAGCTGTGGGATGCCGGCAGCAGAGTCTACGTCTGTGGTAGCCGTGGCCTCGAACGCAGCGTTCAGCAGGTGTGTCAGAAGATCTATATGGAGCGAGCTCAGGAGCTTGGAAAGGACAAGACGGAGAAAGAGGCTGAAGAGTGGTTCGAGGGTATCCGCAACGTGAGATTCGCGACGGACGTCTTTACCTAAGTATTTTGTGCATGTTTCAGCATTACCTAAGGCGCATACTTCATAGAGGATAAAAGGGAACTGGGTATATATCATTGGACGAAACTTGCATACTATCCATTTTACATTCACAAGTTCGAGGTCTTTGTGCCATGCAATATCTTGGCAAACACTTGTAAGCCTTCTCTTCCTAGAGCTGTGCCTACAGCCACGACTTTGGCTCCTACAGCCTGCATACGTGATAGTCCAGCCGCGTCACTGACACCGCCAACCCCGATGATATCGATATCGCGTAACCCGGGATGCTCATCAAGTAACCGACGCAGCGTGGCGACGTTACCCAGAGCTAGCGGATGTAAGGGCTCACCTGCGAGTCCTCCAATACCAGTGCCTGCTGCCGAGGGAAGCAAAGGCTGCCCCTGGTGGGGTTTCTTGTTATCGAGTACAAGGCAAGAGCCCAGAGTATTTGTCGCAGTTATGAAATCAATCGGTGACTTGCCGCTTGCGCACAAGGTGTCTATCAGCGTGTTGAACTGACCGGCGTATGTGTATGGCGGTGTCTTGAAGCCTAGCAGCACTGTGCGCGGGACATTCTTCAAGGCATCAACATACTCTTTCAGGGCGGAACCAGAATAGGCTGGCGGTGGTTTGTTCGCGATATTCGGGCAACTCAAATTCACTTCGACGGCGAGCGGCGCTGAAATACGGGCAGCGAGTGCGGCGACTCGGGTATAGCACTCTGCAACCTCTTGTGGGGATCCTGTGACGGAGACGATGAACGGCTTGGGGTTTGTAATCGGAGAAGCGGCGACGATCTGCTCAATCCAATCGAGGTAGGTGTCTATGGGCGTGGGCGAGTAGCCGAGTGTGTTGAGACTGGCTGGGTACTCTTTCCCGGTGATGGTGTAGTCTGGCGCTGTTGTGGCCGTCTGCGATTGTGTTGAGAAGAAAGCGTGTTGGTGAATGGCATCGTCGTAGGGGAAGCCGAGTAGCAGGCTGGTCCTTGTTGTTACAGCGCCTGTATGTGGACATGCGTAGAGTGCTTCGAGGTCTTCTCGCGTGCTGCACCACGGATTGGCGGAGTTTAGCAGCGGCGGGTCGATTGGTGGAAGCGGCATAACGATCGGTGCTAGGTGAGTTTATGACCTCTTGTAAAGAATTGGCTTCTGTTCTGGTATTGCGAACCTGTGATGGTGCTTGATATGATAGCACACTGAGTCAGTGATTGTTCAGTTCTTCAGCTTGGTCAGCGATAAGCACAAGATAGGCTGATAGTACAGGCGGCAATGCACACAACACCGTCAAACTGGCAAGAATGACTCGGTGAGTATCTCTATTGACTGTTTAGAGCGGTCAGAACAATCCCATCGATACCTCGAGTGTTGAAGAACATGTTGGGTTTCTTGACAGGGTCGTATAAACAGCAAGAACCCAGGGAAATCCTTGGCACACGTAGTCGCTCTGTCTTGGTCGCGCTTTCCTCTTTCTCACACCGTGGCCAAACATCACCTGTTCTTCTTCAAATCATCGTTACAGTCGCCTCACACGGAGCCACACGCCTGCTTGATCTCGCGTATGCCGGTCGCTCCTTCCTCTTGTCAGTTGCTCCTTCTCCTTTCGTCGTCAAGAGTACTTGTACAAGCAAAAAACGTGAATTATGCATAGGCGCTTTGGCTGAGTGGTTATAGCGATAGACTAGAAATCTATTTCCTTCGGGAGCAAGAGTTCGAATCTCTTAGGCGTCGATCTTGTTGTTTGTTTGAGCATCGTCGAACATTCCTTTTGCTTGCCGTATCCGTAGCAAACAGAATGGGGCGAATCGGGCAAGTGTTGGTGGAGTTGTGGTGGTATGAAGTGCAAACCCCGAAGTTTGTGCGTCTGCAAAGCCGAACGACGACGTAACAAACCACCAAGCTTGAACAAACTTTTGCAACTCCCTTTCACATCAACAGATAAACATACGGCAGGGGAGAGACCGCTTAGCTTAAGCGCTTATGTACGGAGTACAGCATCTCGCGACTTGCCATCACAGATCGAGGTTTCGGCATGCGCTCTTTCTTCTGCCCATCATGCCCAGACGCGGGAAGAGTAAGTTGTCGATCAAACCGCAAATGGTTGTTGTAATCAAGATCCACCCGTCATCTGCGCGGCTCCGTCCCATACAGTGAAATTTGTTCAGCAAGCAGGAAAGAGCAGGGCATGTAGAAAAAAGGGTTTACTCCAAGGAGATGCCAGATGCAGTGTTGCTGATCGCCCTGTGATGCTGACATCACGAATATCCTTGTCTCCTCGTGCTTTGGTAGGTGTTTACGAATACTTGCTCATCTGCTCATCACTTTGGATATGCTTTACTCTTCTGGTTCTGCTTCTTTGAGCTGTACGGGCAAAAGTGCGAATGTCTGGTATCAATGGCTACAACTCTTCGTATGCTTCCTTCAGCATCAACACGACAAGCACACATGACGACCACAAGGACAAATCCATGGCTAGATACCGTGCTATCAAAACCTGAACCAGTGGAACCACCCAAAGTGCCAGAGAAACCACCCAACAAGATCGACCCATCAGATCACCAACGCCGAAACCCAAATTCCTCCACTCCGAAACATAAGCCAGCAAAAAAGTCAGAGCGAACCTCCTCTCTCGATGAAGCCTTTCAAGCAGCAATCAAAGCTATAGTACCAGAACGACTCGAAGCCACCAGAAGAGCAAAAGCGAAAACGAACCTCTCCCAAGGAACCACAAAGGATGACCCAAAAGTAGCCAAGTTCACCCAAATAACATCGACAAATCCAACACCGCCCACCACTCAAAAACTCCCAAAGGCAAAGGAAAAGCCGCTCCTGCAAACAGCAATCGAACACATTACACTGGATCGCTTACACACCGTCCTCTACAAAGCCCTCAACGAATCTCCAAAGGCCCGTTCGGTGTTTGAGAGGGAACTCCTAGCCCCACTGTCTCCGGACCCTGAAGAAGACCAAGAGGCGATAGCAGCAAAGCAGAAGCCAACAAGAAAACGACCACGGTTCGAGATGTGCAGATGGTGTAAGGAGGAATTCGATGTCACGGACAACCCCGACAATGCCTGCAACCATCACAATGGGGATTTAGAGCTCAACGAGCGTGCCTGGCGGCACCGCGATGTAGCAGAAGATGGCCCGTTCGACACAGATGAGAACCGAGAAACCTGCCCTGATGGCTTTACATGGGATTGCTGCTGGGCAGATGGCGATGACGACGGCTGTGAAACCACCGCTCACGAAATTGACGAGAATTATGACCCAAAGAGACCCAAGCGGTACTGGGAGTTTTGATCTATTCATATGTTTGAACGCTGGAGTAGCCAATACATGATGTATACCACGCGTTTGTGTTTACTTGCAAGAATGTCAAGGCATGCGGTAGTCGCTGCAAAAGCAAGAAAAAAGAGAAAAAGAAACAAGACGGCAACCTCAAGAACAAGACGCCGCCGCTAATACACTGCAATGGTAACGACAAACAGCATCACGACACCCCTTTAAAAGAGGGTATTCGCGATCGCCCTCTGAGTTCGCGGCTCTTCCTTGTTCACTGTTCCTTCCTGGTCCCTCTCCCTTCGAACCCTTTACCCTCCTTGTTTTGCCATGCCAAGTCATGTCATTTACTTGCTCCTTCCATCCTTGCCCCCTCTTTCGTCCAACCCTTCCATTATCCAGCCCGCCAGCCATCCTGTCTTCAACCAGAGTTCTTCATTTGCCAAATGTCGTGTTGTCAACATTCGTCACTCCTTTAACTGACTTCTCAACCCCAAAACCTCACGCTTCAATCTAGCATTCTCTCTTCTCAATCTTCCAGCCTCATCCTGCGACTCTCGGACCTGTTTCTTCAACTCGTCCACCCCTTGCCCGCTCCTGACAACCTTCAACACTCTCGCCAATTCATCATTAAATCGTGCATACAATGCTTCATTCTCAGCGTTAGCTTCACGATACAGCTCATCCAGTTTCTTGGATTTGGACTCTGAGACGGCGAGGGATGATAGCGCATCAGCTTGGATCTTGGTTACACGAGCTGCTACAGCGTCGACAGATGAAGGCAGGGAGGCCTCGAGAGCCGAGAGTCGGTGACGGACATCATGGCTGGATGATTGGGCTTGGGCGGGCGAGTCGTTACCACGAAGAACACTGTTGTGGCGGTTCAAGGTAATCTCCTCGCCTATGCGGCTCAATTCGTCTTGCAGGGTTGAATGCGCAGCGTCAAGAGCACGGTGCTCGTCTTGTAGACGCTCACGTAGTTTCTGTGGTGACTGCATGCGTAGTTTTCTGGCTGGCGTACCACTAGGTGGTGGCGATTTTATCGTCACCTTTGCTGGGGTACCCAATTGACCAGTCTTTATGCGCATAGCGTTGCCAGCTGTGGGTCGCTCTGATAGCCCTGCTCTTGTAGTCGGCGTGGAAGGTGTTTTCGGTCTGTCGATCTTGGACGACAGTAGAGGAATGTTCGAACTGCGTCGGAGTGTCGGGAAAGCACCGGTGCTGACATCGTCTGTTTGCTTTGATCCACGACGCGCGAGGATGTTATGTCCATCCTCGACCTGTTTGGAGCCGCGGCGTGCCAGAGGGTAAAGCCCTTCGTCGATATGCTTCGAACTTCGTCTTCCAATAGAGTAAGGACTGTGAGTTGCATCTCCTACTTGCTTGCTGCCACGTCGCAAAAGTGGACCGGGACTAGCGTCAAATTCTTCTGGCTGCTTGCTGAGACTTCTTGGTCTGGTTGAGGAGGGTGATGGACTGGGCTGGTTGAGAGGCGAATTCTCCTTGCGGAATGCAGATGGTAGCCTTGAACGAGGCCGGTCACTGATAGGTGAACCCAGAGTTGAAGCAAGTGTCGGGATGCCACTAGCTCTGGTGAGTGTTGGAGAGGGAGATTTTGTCCTCTCTGCTGGCTCCTTTGGCGAGCCCTCAAAAGAGCGCATGGCAGACGGCGAAATGAAAGGCGACTCGTTCAAAGTAAGCTCCAAGGATTTGAGGTCAGACAGCGAGCTACGCCGTTTCTTTCGATGAGGCGAAGGGTTTGGTGGGCTGAGTGTCTCGCCTATGCTTCCAAGTGAAGGACCGTTATTGTGCCACATGGAGTCATGCGACATAGGTCGTTCAGGAGGTTGAGGCGATGGGCCTCTGCTTGGTCCTTCTTGTGAGAATGGTCTGATAGGCAATCCACCATGGCCGTCGGTAGTCTTCGCCCGTTGCATTGTACCTCTAGACAAGCTGGATGGCTGATCAGGAAGCCTTGTACTCTTGCTTAGAGTGCGCCACACAGAGACCTTGAAGTCTTGCTCCGGTCTGCTAGTACTAGAGCCAAACCCGAACTTCTTTCGGAAAGAAGATGTATTCGAGGTCAAGGATGCAGTATTGGTGGAGCGTGAGCGGCCATGTCCTCCCAGAGTAGGTCTTACTTCTCTAGGTTGCACCACTTCGCCAAACAATGATTCAATGTCCTCCACGAATCTATCGAGCAGTGACACAAAGTCGTATGGATTGCCGTCAGGAACCAAAATCTCCACAAACGCTGCAGTCAGGATGCCACGGTCGCCATCGTTGCCAGTGCCATCCAAGAGTTCTGCTAATAGTTTTACAATTCCCCTCAATGCTCGTTGATTTGGAGGAGACATATTGTGAAAGCTGTCTTTGAAGTATCGCTCAAAATCGACAGGGAACAAACTCTCGGCTTTAGTTTGGATGGTCTGGAACTGAGTTGCTGTCATCACTGCACCAATGCCTTCTTTCCAAGCGACATTGAGGAACTTTTCAAAAGCAGCAAAGAGGACATCAATGGAAGACTGGGCTGCTACCACCATCATGTTGGGGTCCTCGAGCAACGAGTTGTACAATTCGTTGACAGAGAGCTCGTTTGCACGCGATCTGCCTTGCACAACTTTGCCAACAATGTTGCCTTTACGAGCAAGCAGGGCTAGGAGATAGGTATTCAGCGCATCCTCGAGCCTTCTTGAAGGGCTTGCCACGCTGTTGTTTCTCTCGGGCGTCACAGAGAGCTGCAGAGGTTGGTCGCGTGAAGATGGTCGACTTCCATCTCTACTACTTGGAAGAAGCAGAGGGGCATCCGAGAAGGTGTTGGGTTGAGGAAGCTTTCGCGAAGTCGGGGTCTGACGTCCATGTGCTGACTGAGAGAGGAAGTTGGAAATCATCTTGACAGGAGATTTGGGACGATGATGTTCCTGACTAGAAGATGGCTCTGGTACCACCGATACCTCGGTCTCTTTCTTTTCAAACTCCAGATGCAAGTCGTCCAAGACCTGCTGGTTACGAAGGACGAACGAAGAGGTAATGGCAGAGTTTTTGGTCGAGAATCGAGATGTCAGTAATCCGCTCAGCCGGCGTATCAATATAGAGAGAAACTCTCCTTCATCGACCTTGTCCCGTGTAGCCATCGAGAAAGCGCTCTCTATTGATATGCGCCACTGCCCCTTCTCCGACTTTTCCAAGGACACGTTCGCCTCGAGTTGGTTCTCTTTAACAGGCGTAAGGTGTTCATGCTTGCTTGGGTCGATGATCACACGAACTCGTGCAGATTCGGATGGGTTTTCTTGATGATGCCTTTGACAACCTTCGAAAATGGCGTTAAACAGATTCAGCTCACCGCCGGCAATTTGGGCACTGCGAACTTCCCACTTTCCACTCTCACGCTCCTCTTCAGTGAAACGGCCTTCGACCTGGGCCTTGGTCCACTCTTCTTGGAACTTAGATGCCTTTCCAGAGTATGATCCTTCAAGCAGATAAACACGCTGCTCACATGCAATGCCGGGATCCGGGCCAGGTGAGAGAGGCATAATGGTTATGGCGCGATTGTCCAGGTATTCCGTTACGGTGGTGTCTTGTAGGCTGAAAGAATCAACAAAATGTAAAGATGGCGGAGTAACTGGACGAGTCGAGTCACGGCGGTCTTCGAGTAAAGGTTTTCCGAGTTCTGACAGCAAGGCCCGGGCAGACATAGCCATCTGAGTACGCTTCTCCACAAAGACCGTACAGTCGGTGAACAACATGAGGACGCCCGAGCTTCCACGGCTATGACCATCCTCGAATGGAGGGAACATCTCCACCACATCAACTATTGTAATCAGTCGACCTACAGATTCAATTTCTTCTGGCCATGACTTGACGATACGTTGCAGACGTTCCCATATGTTCGTTTCTTGAGCACCTGGTGCATCTTGCGAGCAGATTTCCGAGACTATGTCCCGAGCTTTGAGTAGTAGTTTGAGTGCAGGATGAGCTACCGGAAGCTGCTTTGCGATACCATCGATGTACAACGTGTAGCGCGGCAGACGTTGTACTGGCTCAATCAGCAGGGAGTTTAGGCGCTTCTCTCCGAATTCCTGGATCTTGTCGAGGATGTTTCCATCTCCAATACGCGCCAATCTTCTCATCAGTCGTGGAAACCTTGAGTGTGCTTGCATGTAAGAGGGATAACACTCGGCAAACTTCGGAAACCATTCGATCAAACACTTTGCGAACTCTGTTAGTCCAATCGTGTCTGTTATAGGCTCATCGTGAGAGGTTTCCTCGGCAGTGTCTGTCAGGTCCAGGATTGTAGAGTCTTCAGTGTCGTCCAAAACACGGCGAATAGCCTCAAGAAAGGCCGAGTTCAGCTCGAGCATCTTGTCGAGGAAAGGAGGAAACAGATCGTTAATCGTGCGTTCCATGGGATTCGAGACAGGTATAGCGTCATTGTGAACAATTTTTCGCAAGTCAGAAGCAATGTCGGTCACCAGTAGGGAGAGTTTGTTGATATAGTTAGACTCGGTATCGGCTAGCTCACTCATCTCCTTCCTGGCCACGTCGCGCTGGTCCCTGAGGAAAGCTTGACTACGGCCAATGGCGGTAGGCTTGGAAGGAGCTCTTCGTAACTTGGAGGTAGGCAAGAAGGCAGGTTCGCCTAGCAATTTGATGAAAGGTGCATAGTCTCCATACCGACGGGCACAAAGCTCGTCTTCGTCAACATTCTCTTGCTCGGGCTCTTCGTCGTCGATCTTGACAGGCTCGATGGATCCGGGAGGGAGAACAACGTCCAAATCTAGCCATGATACGGTTTGTTCGCTGAGAGAGCGTTGTATGTCGTTGATGATCTCGTCAAGGTTATCGACCTTGTTCATACGGGTGGCCAAAATGGCGACGTGGGCGTCACTGAAGAGGGCAAAGGCAGAAGCGGCCTTCCTGGAGGGACATGCTTGCGCGACCCATGCGTCTCTTGAGGGCCTGGGGACCTCGGCGAAGTACTTGGACAGGCCAAAGGCCAGACCACGACAGACTTCATCGCCCTGCTCTTCTCGTGGGAGTGAATTGACAGCAGCGTAGTAAGGAGCATTAGGCGAGATGCTAACACGGGGGTAGGATTCGAAGCCGGCCGGGGTAAAGACATGGATCTGGATGCGCGATGTAGCGGCAGAGATGGAGGGCGCAGGACCGTAGAAGACGAGGATGGGCGAGTTGGAGAGAAGTGGGTCGGTGGTGTGGAAGAGAGTTAGCTCGCCGGTGAGGGCGGCTATGGCCGGCGTAACAACGACCATTGGGAAGATCTCAGACACTGGCGAGGAAGTCGCGGTATAAGCTCATGGCCGGCTGTCGAAAAAGTAAACAAAGCGGACGAGGACCAGCCTTCAGCCCGGCGTTGGGGGAAGAGCGAGCGAGGACGACGAACGAGCGGACGGCCGTCGGAAACAAAAAACAACAATTCGGCGACGCGAGGGGGAGATGGCTGGTCGTGTCGTGTATACACGAGTGAGTACTAGGGCAGCAATGGGGTCACACACCGTTTGTTGTTGCAACCGTCGGCTCTGATATTGATCTCTCGGCCCGCGCTGCCGACGAACTAGTTTGAGAGCTTCCAGCTTCCCTGCTCGCTGTTGCTGCTCCGCCTCTGCCGCTCGTGTGTTTCGTTTGCGGGGAGAAAGTCGCGATTCGTCTTTCCCGCTGCGCTCAAGGTCAGCAAGCAACCATGTCTTCGCAGTCGACCTCGGCCACTCCCTTCTCCATCGCTGCCGACCTGCACCCGTATCGCCTGCTAGAGCTCCCTCCAGACTTACTCGACTACCTCGGCGCATCCGATGCTCCCACCCTGAGCTTCAAGGCCAAAGATGCGACAGATCCTGAAGCCTTCTTGACCACGACACACAAGACCTACCTCATACGCCAGGTCCACACCTCCAACACCGTCTACCTCACAACCCCTACCCATAACGACCCTGGTACCACCGCCGTCTCGCAATGCCGCTCAGCCCTCGAGTGCCTACCCGCGCCCGTCCGTCATGCCGAATCCACTCTCCGCTCCCTCTTGATACCTTTTGGTGAACCGCAGGACTTAGACTTTCGCCCTTCCAACCCGCAGTCCAAAGACTCCGTATTTGCGCACACGCCAATGAGCCACGACGAGTGCCACACCGTCTGGAAAGACCTAGTTGCCTTTGAGCACGCTGGTCAGAGCTTCCGTCCTACTGCCGTCGCCCTCGCAAAAGTCTGGAAATGGTTGTTGGAAATCGCATACGCAAATGCTGTCAATCTGGCAGAGCCTATACAGAAAGACTCAGTTGACAAGATGCTCGACGGGGAAGATGAGTGGCCAAGGGGTCTGGTTGATGCCATCTTTTCGAAGCTATCCGGAGACGATCAAGACTTGATGCATCTTCAGCAGCACGCTACCATCAAATGGGTGGGTACCAACACATTGGAGTCACAACGTCAGAACAATAACAACCATCCGGTCATGGATACCTCTGTATTCCTGGACACTTGGAAAGACGCCCTACCCGGGACCTGGCGGTCTGAGCCAAATCTTGACATGCTCAAGGCAAGTCCGTCTTGTTGCAATGTGTGGGCATGGCTAACGGTCGGACAGGGGTTGTACAAGCTATCAGGAGGCGGGAAACGCATCGAGTTTGTCCACAACCAAAATGCGCAAGCCGAAGAAGCCACGGCCGGCGCGCCCAAACCATCGGCAACTACGACTGCTGGGAAGAGGAAATGGCACGAAAAGTTCGCCGCGGCGAGGAAGCAAGGCAAGCCGTCTTGAACGAAAAGAGAGTCTATCTGGTATTCTTCGAATCATGCTCTCTATATGGGTATCCTCGCCATCTCTGTTGGTGTCCAGTACCGTCTCATGTTCTCAGCTCGGAGTTCATGCACCTCATCATCAAGATGTTGCCACAGCACCTTGCCAAACGTGTCCAGGATGGCCTTCATCTCTTCCATACGCAGCTCCTTTTCTCCACTTCGGCATTGACCAAGGTACTCCTCAAACTTGTCGAGTCCGTTGTGGATTTGTTTGTGTTGAGTGAGCAACTCGAGCTCCTTCTTAAAGGCTGGCATCTTGCGTGCGAGGACTGGGAAGATGTGGCGCTCTTCAATTGTGTGATGGATGGTCAAGTGGTGGCAGAAGTCGTCTCCTACACCGATGAACTGGCGGATAGACATGCCAGCCGGTCGCTTCTTGCTTTCGCACGCACCGTACAACAGGTTCCACGTCCTACGGAAGTTCTCGTGCTTCGCGATGTCAGCTCAGGTCGAGTAGATGTAGCGGTGGCAGTTGATATACTTACAAACATATCCATGTGCTCTGCCATCCTGTTGTATATCCTGAACTCTTGGGGCGACAACTTGGGCAAGTCTTGATCCTCTTGCTTGGGCGCAGCAGCACTCGTGGGCTCGGACGCCTTGGGAATCTGCTCCTCCATCTTCTCGAATGGCTTCTCCATGTTGTTGAACAATCTTGTGCTTGTTGTAAATGTGCGGGTATTGTGGTTGACAGTACGAGGTATGCTGTAGAATGGCGACAGCAATTTGGTGAAAGCCTTGCGCATATGGATTTAGGAGTAGAAAAATGTCGAGAACACTTGCGATACAAGTATTAACTAGTTAAATTGGTCGAACTGCCGGATGACTCGCGCCTTCATCGACCCCTCGGAGCCCGGTATTATCAATTCTGGGCATCCAGTAGGCGCTAATGGGTGTTAATTAGTCGGATTTTCGAGGCTGTCAACCTCCGATGCCGAGCGGAAACGGCAAAAAAGTCAAAGTCCTGTATGCGCATAACGCGTCAAAAATCACATGTACTCTCTCGTCCTGATACAAATAATAGAATCAGTAGAGAATGAATATCGTTTCAAACACCCAGCTATACACACAGCCGTTATATAGATGGGGAATGTTTCGATATTTTAGCAAAATTCGTGGTTGCTGCGAGATTGACTTTGAACGAATCGCCAGCCACCTGAGCTTGTACCTACCTACTCACTTCAACTTTTGATCCTTCAAACGTCGACGTGTTTTGTAGAGTGAACGCAACTTGACTGTCCACTCCATCTCCAAGAGCCGACTTGTATGTCAAATTGCGGCAAAAGAGGAACAACAAGTGATTGGGTAGTTTGCGCATGGTTACCGCAGCATCCAGACTTGTTTTGATGGTCGTCACGCCCCAAGCTTGATTCAATCAGCAACAATTATTCCCCCAAAAAAATGATGGCATGAGCTCACAGCAACCTTTCTCTACATTTGACTCATTATCTTCATCCAAATTCGTCGGCGGTGTCTGTCCTGTCCGAAAGGAGAGTCTCTGCATCTTTTCGGCATCATAAACGAGCACTACTTCACTTCAGTACCATTTCGACTATCGGCTTCAGCTATGGTAAACCAGTCACTTCGACCGGAGAGTCCTTTGAACTCCAGCACCCAATCTCCGGCACCTAAGAGACAACGATTGTCCGCGTCTGGTCTTCTGTCGCTGTTCAAACCAAGACAAAGGCCTCTGTCGGTTCCAATGAGTCCTTCTCAGCCCACGGTTCAGTCCCCACTCATCAACGCAATGACAGAAGACACATCACCTGCCACAGAACCGTCTGGCGCCGTCGATACTCCTACGGAAGTTCACTTTGACTCCAAAGACGCTGAAGTTATCAACGACGACGATGAGGATGTGCTCTCTAATATTGATGTTGCGAGCCCTGTCAAGCTCAACCCCATCACTCCGACTAGAACCTTGCCCCCTCGAGCTGCCCGGTCCAAAGTCGAATACAGCAACTCACCGCGCCCAAAGACTCCCAAAACCCAATCTCCCAAGACGAAAACACCCAAATCCAAATCCAAGAGGCAACAAATCGCTGACAACCGCGTTTTGGATTCCGACATGGTCGTCGAGGAGGCTACGACAAAGACTAGAGCTACGGCACCACGTGTCGTCAAGGCTGACACCGTGCGTAACCGAGTACGCGAGGAGATTGCCACCACGACAAAAGCAAAGCGCGATGCATTCCTTGCCCACTACAAAGACTACTTCTTGCCTTTGCTTCCCCCTAACAACTACGTCTCCAAGCTGCTGCAAACCAAAGACAAGCGTCAGGACTACGTGCCGTATACTCCTCTGAGTAAGCAACCTACCAATGTTGTTGCTACGATGAAGCCCTACCAACTAACCGGCCTATCGTTTCTGGCGAACATGTACGAGAATGCAATGCCTGCAATCTTGGGTGACGAAATGGGTCTTGGAAAGACACTGCAAACGCTGTCCTTGATCCAACACCTCGAGGAGACTCATCCCAGCCCAGTCGGCATTGCTCGGCCATATCTGGTCGTCTGTCCACTCAGTGTACTAGGATCATGGTGCGATGAAGCCCGCAAGTGGACTCCAAAGCTCAAGGTTCTCCGCTTCCACGGCTCGACTTCTGAGCGCAACGAGGTGAAGTTGATGGCTTCCGGTGTCACAGACAGATATGGAAACGCTACCGGACGCAACAAAATCAAGCGAGGCGATGTTTCCGTGCCTACGAACGAGGACTCTGGAACCGTCTTCGATATTATGGTCACCAACTATGAGACTTTCCAGTCAGAAAGTTCATGGTTCAAGCAGGCTTTCGTGTGGCGTTATTGTATTCTGGATGAAGGACACAAGATCAAGAACGACAAGACGAATATCTCGCTCGCTTTGCAGGGCCTTCAAGCTGAACATCGCTTGCTACTAACTGGAACTCCTTTGCAAAACGACCTACGTGAGATGTGGGCCTTGCTTCACTGGCTGTACCCGAATGTCTTCATCGACAAGACCGCGGACCTTTTCAAAGAAGCATTCGACATCGGCCGTGGTCAGGTTGACTCGAACTTCATGGATCATGCACGTCACTTGCTCGAACTTATAATGATCCGAAGAATGAAAAGCAGTCCTGGTGTCGACCTGGGGTTACCTCCCAAGAACGAGATCCTACTCTACATCCCTCTGACTCCACTTCAGCGATTCTGGTACACGAGACTGCTTACAAAAGCTGGTGGTACGCTGTTGGATGACATATTTGGCAATGTAAAGCAGAAAGAGCACGAAGCATTGATCAAAGAAGTCCAAGAGGATGTCCAACTCGATCAGGTCGAAGACGTGGTGGACAGCGACTTTAACAGCCAGAGTCGCGCTCTTATCCAGCAGGCTATATCGAACGAGGCTACTGGAGAGAAGGACACATCTGCATACAAGAAGCTGATGAACATAGTCATGCAGTTGCGCAAGACTTGCGTGACTCCTTACATGATCAGAGGTGCCGCACCAGATCCATACTATTACGGAGATCACATCATGCATGCCTCTGGAAAGTTCATCGTCTTGAACAAGATTATTGACGAGCTGGTCGTAAAACAAGGGAAAAAGATACTCATATTCTCGGGCTTCACCTCAGCTCTCGACTACTGCGAGGATCTGCTCGCTACAAAAGGCAGTAACCAGCACGATGCACCCTTCCGTCACGTGCGTTTCGATGGCAGCACCCAACGAGCAGTCCGCAATCTGCAAATCAGACTCTTCAATGATCTGTCTTCAGAGTACAAGGTCATGCTCATCTCTACGCGTGCAGGTGGTCTGGGCCTCAATCTCACTGCCGCAAGCGACGTCATCTTCCTGGACGAAGATTGGAATCCACAAGTCACACTCCAGGCAGAAGCCCGCTCTCACCGCATTGGACAAACCAAGCATGTTACCATCTACAAGTTGTTGAGCTCCGGCACCGTGGAAGAGCAGATGATGGGTCGAATCAGAAAGAAGCTGTATCTCTCTGCAAAGATTACTGAGTCCATGCAAGACATTCATTCTGCCAATCAGCCACAGAAGAGGAAGAGAGCCGCTGAGCAAGATGCATCGGCAGACGATGGTCCAGAGCTTGGTTTCTCACAACTAAAGAGCCTGATTCGTCGTGGTGCTACCACTTTGAGTCACCCTGAGGTTGACGTGAGTGAAATGGTCAAGTGGGATCTTGATACAATCATCGAGAAGTGCAAAGACAAGCCTATCGATCCTCATGTGAACGGTAAATCCGAGGAGGCTGCTGAAAAAGAATGGTTGGCCAAGATGGAGCGTGTCGAGAGCGCTGTGCTTAACGGTGTCAAGTACCAGAAGAACATTGACAAAGCAGAGGCAGCTGCTTCCGACCTCTCTCGTGCCGACCGCCGAGTGGACAAGAACACGATAGTCATGGTGGATGGCTTCGCGATCAACAAGGAGAGCATGAACTGCAACGGCTGGGAGGCGGTCCCGACACTTGCAGGCAAGGATCCTCGACTTGCTGAACCCAAGCGTGAGAAGGCAGCTCCTATCAATCACCAAGAGATCTGTCAGTCTTGCTTCGATGGCGGTGAGATGTACCTCTGCTCAGGATGCCCACGCGCCTATCATCTGGCCTGCTTGAGTAAGCATTACCAGGCAAGGGCCACATCCAAGATGAACTTCCACTGTCCTCAACACGATTGTCACGACTGCGAAAGAAGTACCGGCAATGCTGGCGGCTTGATCTATCGCTGCCGCTGGTGTCACAAGGGCTACTGCGAGGATTGCCTTGACCCCGAGAGCAAATTGCTGGGCGAGACCATCCCAGAGTATGAGGTGTTGAACTACGCGCCCAAGCGCAACGCCTGGTACATCCACTGCACCGAGTGCAAGGAGTCGCAGGAGGACCCCGAGTTTGGAAAGCTCATTGCCAGCATGGCGGCACAGCACGACAAAGAGTATGCCGAGCTCCTCCAAGCTCAGCACGACAACATGACCCAAAACACTCAGCCCGGAGCTTCTGAAGCTATGCCACCCAGCCGCGACGAATCCATGACTGACGGAATCACGCTCGAGTCGTCTGGTCAGGCCACGCCCCTCGAATCTGCCAGACAGGGCAAGCGCCCTAGAGAATTCATCGATCTCGTCGACGCCACTGACGATGTTATCGACTTGACCAACGAAGGATCCAACAAGTCCCTTCATCCCATCACCATCGACGAGGACCCCGAGACCACAGCCGGAGCACCCGTGTACAATAAATTCCGTTCAAAGGCAAAGAAGCGCAAGACTCATTAGATATGGGATGGACTACCTGCAGAGTGTGATGTTCACAGAGGCAGAAAACAAAGGATGCAGGTTATGGACTAGCATGCTGAATAGAGGAGTCGTGAGGTGAGGTGAGGTTACGATTCTGTTGTTTTCCATCATGTACTCGTATTCGCAACCGCATTGTCGTTATCCAAAAGTAGATGATAATAATCAAAAAGTCCAATTCTCTATTTGACCGTATCAGTCCTTGAACATGCGATGGCCGATTCAATGGGATGGAAGAAGATGCCGATCGTTATGTTTAGAGGGAAGAAGCAAGTCAAGACAGGAAGCAGGACCAAAACGAAGACGGTGTGTGCGAGCAAGGAAAGGACGTCCGAAGAGTCGACGAACAAGAAAGCAGTGGCGAGACAGAAAAGGAGAGAACAACCCATACCAATACCAGGACCAGCGTGAAACTATGACCCGACAAGGAAGGCGCAACCATAGCTGTAGACAAGATTTGTATATTTATAAGCGAGTGTGTTCAATGTCCACAACCAATCTCCTCATCTTCTCGACTATCATTTTATGCTGACCACCTCTTTTTCCAATGGGGATGCCATCTGATATTACCGCATTACTTCCCGCTGGTTTCTATGCACATTCTGCTTCTTTCTCAAATCAAGCCTTCATCTCTACCGGCGTTGCACGACCACGGCTAGGCGTCATGCTGTAAGGAGCCTACGTCGAAAGTCAGTGTTGTCACTACGGTTTGAGGAAGAATGTCACTTACGAGCACTTTCTTTGCATTGCAAATTCTCCATGCGAGGTTTTGTACACTGCCGTCGGCTAGTACGACTTCGGGTGCAAATTCTATACCAAACCTATCGTGTCTGGTCAATGACCTTCCTCAGTATCAGGGTGGAAGGGAGAAAGACTTACATCTGATGAATAGCAAAAACGACACGTCTGGCATATCTGCCTTCTCTTTCCAATCCGTCGCCAAACATGTCGTCAACGGTACGTGGCGCAACCTCTGGGTCGCGATCGAAGCAGTTTTGTACAATGGGAAGTAAAGCTTGTTCGACGGCCGAACGAGCCAGGTTGATGTTATCAAACTGAACATCGTCTTCGTCAAACCTGCCGATGCGGATTTCGAAGGGTAGAGAGGTGGTCATGACATTGTGCTTTCCATCGTGGTGGTAGCGGAACTCGAAGACGCCGTGGGTCCACCACAATTTATCGCCTGAGAACTCTATTCCGCCGGTTGCATACTGCTTGCCGTCCTTAGTGGTCTGGTGGGAAGAAACGAGGAGTCCAACCTCAGCAGTTACAGAGTCGTAGACACCCTTGGTGGTAGCGG
This sequence comes from Aureobasidium sp. GC_Fusr_1, assembly GCA_026538705.1. Lineage (NCBI taxonomy): Eukaryota > Fungi > Ascomycota > Dothideomycetes > Dothideales > Saccotheciaceae > Aureobasidium > Aureobasidium sp. GC_Fusr_1. The sequence goes on along the minus strand of JALPCE010000005.1, from coordinate 193,383 downwards.
TCCAACGACCTTGAGATCCAATACGAGTGACATCGCGCGACGAATTGTCTGCAACCATGTATAAACCGATCCAATCGTTTTTGCGGTGGTTTGCAGGAGCTTGCCAGCGAACTTTGATGGGAGAACCGTATTCGAACGTAAGAGTCTTGTACTGATCAACACGTTGCTGAGGAACCTGGCCAATCTCTCCTTCACGCCCACTATAGCGTTCGAACTCAGATGCGCCAGAAGACGGGGTGCCTTCGATCTCCAGAGAATAGTCTTTAGGATCGAAGCCAGCAAGATCGGGTGCGAGACGTGTTATGCTGATGCGGGCGGGGTAGTTCTTGAAGAGGGTACGTGTATCTCTGACGAAAGTATCCATGCTAGAAGCGAGTTTAGGTCTTGCTGAGTCAATGAACTCCTCGAGGAAGTCCATTGAATCTTCGAGCACTCTGTCGACACTGCCCTGCCAGTGCTTGAGTGGCGACGGTAAAGAACGCCTGAGACTCTTGGATAATCCAGAGTCCTGGCGCAGAGATTGGCCATAAAGCTTCTCCATATGCGGACGCTCGACAAATTGAATAAAGACCAGAGTAAGGAGATGGCTTAATAGAGCGAGGAAGAAAATTGTCTTGCTCCAAGTGATCAATGCCACACCCCAAAGACCAGCTAGTCCAAGCACTCGCTCAGGGTTATTGAGGAACCTGTAAATACCGCCGTAGGTGAGCTTGGACGCGTGGTCGAAGAAGAAATCGCCAAAGAACCATCCAAACTCGCCGAGAGACTCGTAGATGCTGAAGCTCGTCCAGACTTGGAGAGCGATCAAGGCCATACCGAGTACGTGACGAAGTAGAGCGAGACCATATGTCCAGTCAGGAGGCAGGTTGTACATTTTCAAGGCTGCACACAAGAAGCTCGCAGTGCACATACTCATACTCAGATGGTAGAGTCCCTTCCACTGTCTCCAAGCTTCTTCAGTGCTCTCACCATATTTGACAAAGTGGCGAGCCCACTTCTTCTTGTTTGACTGACGGTCAAGGATGTAGCCGATACCGAGCGAGTACCACAGTCGCCAAGCCACTGCGTTGACAACGAAAGCGGTTTGCCAAAGAACGGTCGATGGAGTCAGGAAGGCGACACTAAACAGGTAAGATTGCATGAGCAAGACAGATATGTCAGTGATACGATGAAGATCCATGTTGTGGAAGCCAAGGATGTTGTGAACTGAAGAAGGCTTCTCGGTTGTCGCTATGGGTGGATATCCGTTGATGTGACCAGAATCGGGTGTGGCGCTTTTGGGGGGTTCTCTGTCGCTCTCGGATTCTCTTCTTTTCTTAGGCATAGGTGGGTTGTATGTCTTCTCGATATGCGGATTCTCAACAATGGTCAAAAAGGCAAACTGAGCAGCATGCGCGACAATGGAGATGAAGAGCACCTTGTAGCTGGCGGCCATCAACGAAATGCCGTAAAAGCCAACGTAGCCGACAGAGTACATGGGATGAGGAGCCATCTCGAAGACGCCGTCGAAGGTGAGTTCTTGATCGATGAGGTAGAAGAAGTCACCCCAGTACCATGCGTAGTCTTTGACGACTCTGTGAGCATCTAGCTTGACCCAGAGGTTGAAAGCGACGAGGGCCAAGCCACATGCCCAGCGTGCAAGAGTCATTGCAACGTTCTCACCATCGGGACGGCCGCCGCAGGCGATAGCAAAGCAGCAGTAAGCGACAAAGTCGGACATTAGGATCAGATCAACGACTCTTCGGAAAACCAACCATGTGTTGTACTCGAGTGGGGCCTCTTCGAATTTGTAATCGCGAGCGATTTTTGTTTCCATTTCACGTTTTAGCTGATTGTAGAGCCATGGACGCGGATTCTTGCCGGACTTTGGATCTGCGAAAACATTGTACTTGCGAGCCCATGAGGTGAGGCGCTTGTGGTTGGACTGTATATTGAGTAGCCATCCAATGCCGGCATTGTAGGCGGCACGCCAGAAAAGGAAAACGATGGCGAGTATAGGGATACGAATTGGGTCTGGAAGGAAGTAAAGTAAGGCAACATGGCATGCAAGCACGGCCAGAATCACCACGTCGGACACATTCTTTGGTTGAGTCGGGGAAAGAAGTTGTGAGACCATGTCATGTGTTTGCGGCACCACGAATACTGTCGTCCTCTTGTATCAGCCATGGCCGTCTTTGTTGTTCTACCACAACATGGCATACCTTTACCCTCTGGCGTTCGGCCATAAGTGCGCTTCTTGGTCGCGTCTTTGTCGGCTTCTTCTTCGTTGAGCGATTTGACAGTGTTTTGTGCATCATCGGTTGATGTTGCATTGGTTGGCTCGTCAGGTCGAGGCATCCTCTCGCGAAGATCTCCTTTGCTGGCCTCCATGCTGCTTGAAGTCATACTCGATCTTCAAGTTCCAATTTACACACAAACAGGAACAAAGTCGGAGAGAAATGGCCGGCTGAAATACTCGAAGAGAACGACGTGGTCAAAGTGGCATCTCGGGAAATTGGTGGGGCATGAGAAGCTGCGACCCGCTGCGGAGCAACGAGACTCGAGTCCGAAATGCTGGAAAGACCCTGTTTGTTCGTTCCTCGTTCATTGACTACCTTGAGCGACGATTTCGAGTACAAAGACTGACGAACGCGGACTCGACCAATTCGCGTCTGAGCAGGCTCGTCCTCCGACCAGGACAGAAGAGAGGTGCTGGATTGATAACAACAAGCTGTCACTGCTCTAATCTGCCATTCAACGTCATTGCCAACGGCTATCGTGGTTGGGAACCAGTGGGGTCGGTGGACGCTGCCAACAACATGAACCTCAGACTTCGTCTTTACATATACTCGAGTACCATCCAGGACACAAAGAGACCAGCTTGTATACCATATCCCATTCTGTCCCATATCAGATATTCAGTAACATTTTCAATAAGCATTCGTTGTACATACCACTTTGCATTGTTCACCGTTTCATGGTATCCTTCCCACCAATGTCGTGATCCCCCAACGTGGAGTTCAGTAGAGACGTGTCGAGTATGACAAGAAAGTATGCCCGCAGTAGCTGCTGTGCCCTGGATAACATATCAAGCAACGTGTTTTAACCAACAAGAAATGTAATGTTGATGATATGGACAGGGTGATATGCTCATCCACATGCTCGGTCCTTGGCCATCGAAACTCCGACAGAAATCGGCAGAATCAAGGCGGTGAACCACAAAATCCAATACTTTCTTCGACCAGCGGTCGTCTTTAGACGGGATAACCGGTTATTTCCAATACACAACTACCGTCAAAATGACCGCTGCGAGTGACAAGGCTCGCTTCTACATGGAACAGTCGGTTCCCGAACTTCAAGAGTACGAACGCAAAAAGATCTTCACGCGCGAAGAAATCACATCCATAGCCCGCAAGCGCTCCGAATTCGAACACCTTCTCAACACACCTGGCGCTGCTACACCAGCCGACTACGCCCGATATGCGCTGTACGAAATGAATCTGGATTCGCTGAGGAAAAAGCGCTCGAAGCGCATGGGTGTCAAGGCCACAGCTTTCGCCGGTCAAAAGAAGATCTTCTTCGTCTTGGAGAGAGGCGTGAGGAGATTCCAGGGAGACATGGGCTTGTGGATGCAGTATCTCGAGTTCTGCCGTAAAGAGGCGGCGAACAAGAAGTTGGCAAAGGCGTTGACACAGTGCTTGAGAATGCACCCCATCAAGTGGGATTTGTGGACGTGGGCAGCCAAGTACTATTTCGAGCAGCAGGCTGGTATGCCGACGGCGCGTAGTTACATGCAAAGAGGCTTGAGATTCTGCAAGAGGGAGAGGAAGCTATGGTTGGAATATGCCAAGCTGGAGATGCTCTACGTCGCAAAGATTGCTGCGCGACGAAAGATTCTGGGTCTGGACATCGAGAGAACGGCAAAGCAGATCGACTCGACGTTAGATGCAGATGCAGACATGATGGCTCTGCCTGATGTCACGGCCGACGAAATCAAGCCTGAGGGGGCGCCCGAACCGAAACAAGCAGTCGACGAAGAAGCACTGAAGAAACTGGCCGCATCACCTGCCCTGAACGGCGACATTCCCCGTATCATCTTCGAAACTTCGATGCGCGACTTTAACGACCCTACTCTCGCCGAGCAATTCTTCGACGTCTTTGCTGGCTTCACAGACGTTCCCTGCACCAGCAAGCTGCTTCAGCACATCATCGATTACCTCTCTAACCAAGAGTCCGCCGCCAGCAAGATCAGCATGCAAATCTGCCTTGCCAAACTCGAGCTTCTGGATACAAACACCCAGGAAGCCATCGAGTCCGCCGACTTCCCTCTCAAGCTCGCCAAAGCTCTTTCCGTACTCAAAAAGGGCATGGGCGAGTCACCCAAGCACAATGCCGATCTGGCCGAGAAGGTCGTTGCGCTGTTGCTGCCATACTTCAACTTCGAGCTCGATGAAGATATCGAGAGAGTTCTTAGAAGTGCTCTTGCACAGTACATTCGTAATTTGCAGCAAGGCAGCTTTGATCGCGTCAAGGCTGTCGTCAAGAGACAACTCAAGGCTGGCAATGAGGCAGAGGCTACTCTTCTGATCGAGATCGCTGGCAAAGCCAACCCAATCCAGAAGGCCCAACTTGAGGCTCTGATCAGCTCATGATATAAGCTATAGGACGACAATGATATCAGCTATAGGACGACAGTGTCACGCACAAAGGTGAAGGAAGAACGCCGCCATTTCTTCCACTTCAGGAAGCCAAGTAGTCTAGAACTTAATGCCGAACACAAACAAACGGCCGAGTCGACTAATAATGGACCTCTGCGCCACGTCGTTATCTCTGCTGGGGGCCAGCAAATGATATTGAGAATAGTAGCAGCTCCGCCGCGTCGAGCTGCTTCTCATCAACACTGTCATGGACACATTGATAAAATGCAAAGGCACGCAGGATCAGCTCCAGTATCATATCGTGGGGGGGCATTGGTGAATATGAATGCCATCGAGGAGAAGCACAACGACTTGTGAGATGCTGCAGCCCAAAGGACCTGCTGTCATATATCAGTCGCGCAAGATTATAGACATGTTGTTCAGCGTGGATTGCCACGATAATGAAAGCTTGTTATACGAGCATTGATTCTGGTTCTCTATCTTCTCCTTCTCGCATGTGCTATTATGCCCCTTCTGGATGTGAGAGCAATATGTTATCCCAAAGTTGCTTCCTGTCGTTTCTGTGCTTTTAAACCCTCTTAAGTACCGTCTTGTTGTTCTTCGCATTCGAAGTGGGGTCGCAGCCCTTGTGGATATAAATTCAGCCTTTTGCTGAGCTGCTCGTGTCCTTGCTTCGTTTCTCTGCACTTCTTGGTGTAAATGCATGGCATAGATCCGCAGGTCTGTGAGTACTGGTGCTCTGTGTGATGCCTGTGTTGTTTGTGATTGTTCTGATAGTGGTTTAGTCATCGAGAAGTTCGACGGTCAAGGTCGATGATCCGGTTTTGCGCTTCTTGTTTGGAGGTTCTTGGGCCGGTGGTGGAGCAGGAATGTACGTGTTCTTAGCCAGCGACGGGCAATCCTGTGCCTGATGGATGTGCGAGTGGACATGCTTGCAGATGTTGAAGCCTCCTTGTTCAAAGCTTCTCTCGCTCAGCGCTCTAACGCAAGAACGCCCTTCGAATGACTTGTATGCCTTGATGATGTCTGCCATGAAATCTGGCTTCCAGTGGTTTATGCTTTTTTCGAGTCTTTGACCGTGCCACACTTCCTCATATGCTAGATGCCAGCGTAAGTGAGACAGCTGTCTTGTTCTCGGCATGTCGTAGATACAGTCGATGACATCCAGTGCCGCCAGTCCGTTCTTGTATAGATAGTTCAGAAGCATAGTGATAGCGTCATTCCTGAGCTCGCTGATGTTTCTCTTGTCGGCGAATCCAATCAACTCGGCGATATGTTGACCGAAGTCTTGTGGATCGTCGAGAGCTCTTTCGATGTCTTGAGAGTTGAGTTGTCCTTGGTAGAGCCATGCGACGTAGGTCCGGAAGATTGTAGGGTCTTCATCGTCGAGGTTGATAGTCTGAGTCTGGCCCTCGATGAACGTGCCGTTCAAAGCAGCCGTGAAGTAGGCAGATGAGTTGCAGAGCAGAGCTTTCTGTACAGTAAACACGCCGGCATATGGGCCTCGACCGACTTCAATCGTGGCAGGACGATCAGAAATGTAGTCCCTGTTTTTTGGTGAGTACTTTGGTGCGCTGATACGGACATGACTAAAGCATACCTGAATGACATTTTGCTTCTGGCTTTTCGTGATAACTTTAGAGTCTTGTTTTGAGGTTGATGCTTGCCGAGGGCTTCGTGAAGACTTTATTTCTCAGAGAGGTGTTCGAGAGGCGACTTTGTTGCTACGGTCTGGCTTCGAAGCGCGAGCCGTGGTTGGATGTAGCTTTATGAGTGGAGTAAAGTGTGACCAGAATTTATACTGGGAGGTGGTGTGGACTGGTTACGGTAAATTAGTTGTCCTGTGAAAGTACGAGGTGGAAAAAAGAGAGGACTGATAGACGTGCTTCACACAAGTGATCGTTCGACCCCGGTCTCGAGAGCCCGGTTGGCACAAGATGATCTACGTGATAGCGCTCTCTCAGTAGTCCTGTGACTGGAAGATGACTACTGGGCGAGGTTGAAGATGGCGGAAGAGTTGTTGGACAATCAGAGCTTCCAGCGATGTTCAGGTTATATAGTGGGATGTCCCTGGCTGTTGCGAGCAATGTGATGTGATAAGCAAGCTTTGATGAAGTGAGTGCAAGGTACAAAAAGTTCCTTCCGTGAACGCTGCGATAGACGCTAGACTGATTGAGAAACCCAAGAATGGCTGCTCTGAGGCATCAAGCTGTGTCTAAAGACAGGTGAGATCATCAGGAGTGACAACCCAGGAGGTCCAGACAATATGTTGAAATGCACAGATGAGCAAAAGGAACGAGCAAATCATAAATTCATAAGGCCGCTGGTATTCCCCTGGTCCGACTCTGCCTTTTGCGGCGACAACTCCAAACTCCATGCCTCTAGAAAATGTCGAATTCATTGTCCAATGAATATTCTGCCCTGTTGGGAATTAGAGGATACATCACAGAATAATGATCAGATGATACTCACGGCCATGACAACGCAGCAGACGCTGATGTATGGGCTCAGACGTTCGCCAATACGCGCTGCTCTCCAGAATACGGATGTGAAACTTGATCAAACGTCAGAGAAAGTCCAAGATCTGAGAATAGAGGAGTCAAGATACCCATCCTTGTGCTTATCCATGATGGCAGGGAAGACTCCATGTGTGTAGGAGCATGTGCAGATGAAGAGAAGGATAACCAGTAGCAAGGACTGGAAGTTGAAGAGGGCAGACTGTTCATCCGTCAGCCTATTCTGGTTTCCATCGTTCTACAAGAGCTCTTTGATCTATACCATTGTGAGTTTTTGGTGACTTTATTATGTCGCGTGTTATTATCAAACTACTCCATGAGGTTGCAAGGTGTATGGATGGAAGTGCCCTCGGCAACATCCGAACGTGCTGCTTTACACCTTGAAGGTCGGCCATCGTTTGCGGCTGCCTTGAATAGCATTCTCTTGTTGACACGCGACACACGACAGCGCTCACATACTGAGCCGCGTGAACACAAGTTCCGACCAGCCTCGACGACATTGGCTTTGAACAGTGGCTGCGACCATCAGCCCACCAAGACATCACCGATAGAGGAGAGCAATACTGTCGTCCTACATCCATCTGTCACACGCACTTCATTGGAACCTTTGAGAGCAGTGCGCATCGGTTCTCGGATCGTCCACTTCACTCCAACAATCACAAACTACCTCTCTCAAAATGGCCGAACCACGCATGCGCCTACGCCAAAAGGGTCAGCAGTTCTCTAACCCAGAACGTGTGTCTCTTCCCTCTACAACATCGTCAACCAATCGCTAACAGTCCCACTCCAGTCGCCGGCCTCCTCGAAGCATTCGGCGACACTCAACCCCTCCCCGTAACCCTCACAACCCTCGACGAAATAATCACAGACTTCATCATCGAAACCTGCCACAGCGCCGCAATCTGCGCCTCCTACTCGCGCCGCCAAAAGATCAAGGTCGACGACTTTAAGTGGGTCTTGCGCAGGGATGCAAAGAAGCTGGGCAGAGTGACGGAAATCTTCTTTGCCGAGAAGATCCTCAAGGATAATAGAAAGGCGTTCGATATCGGCACGGGAGAAGGCTTGGTGCAGGGAAAGAAGGGCGCCGTCAAGGAGTTGGGCGTCGAGGATGAAGGCGACGAGGGCGGCAGAAAGAGGAAGAAGAGAAAGACGGAAGCCTAGAAGGCTAGCAGTGAGGCGAGCTCTGTGACCTTGGTTGGTGACACGGCGCAAGCATGAGATGCTTATTGATTTGGGATTGCTGGGTTTAGCGAGGAGTTCATTTGGAGGAGGATACAACATCCATTTCGTTTCAAACGGAGCAAGGAGAGCAGAGGATACTGCGACACAAAACAATCATGACTGCCACGAAACACACAAATTACCTCCGCGCAGAGCAATCACATCGAGCAATCGTGAATGCAAAAAAGTAAATCTTGACTCGTACATAACCGAGGTCTATAAGTCATCTACGAGCATGCAACAATACCCATTTTTTGCCTGTCGTATATTCGAAACGCCGTCGAAGTCAATCATCATGAATGCCATCCTGTAAATCGCCGTCTCTTCTGCGCGCTTAAGCAGCGTGGTCGTACTTTTGTGCGTGAGCGGCAATGGCACGGCCACTGGGGTCGGTCTGCTTGGACCATGTCGGTGTCCATCTCATGACCGTCGAGGCGCAGTAAGGAGGGAAGTGCTCGTCAAACATGCATCTGTACCAGTATGCCTCCTTGGTGTCGGGAATGTCGTCTCCCCACTCGGCCTTGGGGTTCTTCATGTCCTCGTCGCTGACGTGCAGCTCTGCGTTGTCCTTGAGCGCATCGATCCAGCCGTAACCAACACCGTCACTGAACTGCTCTTTCTGTCTCCAGAGGATGTTGTCGGGCAGGTATGGCTTCTCGCCGGGCTCGTCGGATGTGTCGAAGGCCTTGCGGATAATGTACTTCTCGATGTGGTCCTTGTCGATCAACTTGGACTCGGGGTCGATGTTCATCGAGTACTCGAGGAACTCCTTGTCCAGGAAGGGCACTCGGGCTTCGAGACCCCAAGCCGAAGTCGACTTGTTGGCTCTCAGACAGTCGGCCAAGTGCAGGTTGCGCACTCTACGCACGGTCTCCTCGTGGAAGGCCTTCTTGTCGGGAGCGTTGTGGAAGTAAAGGTAACCACCGAAGATCTCGTCGCTACCCTCTCCACTCAGAACCATCTTGATACCCATAGCCTTGATCTTTCTGCTGAGAAGGAACATGGGAGTCGAAGCACGGATAGTGGTGACGTCGTAAGTCTCGAGGTGGAAGATGACATCCGAAAGAGCGTCGAGACCCTCCTGGATGGTGAAAGTGAGGTTGTGGTGCTTGGTGCCCAAGAACTTGGCGACCTCGAGGGCAGCCTTGCTGTCAGGGGCGCCAGGCAGACCGATCGAGAAAGAGTTGAGCTGAGACAAAACGGGGACAGTGTTGAGCTTGTAGTCCTCGTCGATTCCAGCCAGCTCCTCCTCGCCATCGACGAAGCCGTTCTGCTCCTGCTGTGCGTTGTGTGCAGCCTGCAGTCTAAGCGTTTCTCTCTGTGCAATGGAGGCAACCAAACTGGAGTCCAGACCACCAGAAAGAAGGACACCATAGGGAACCTCGGCCATCAGACGCTTTCTGACAGCTCTTTCGAACTTTGTTCTGAGAGTCTTGAGGTCGACGGGAGTGGTGGGGATGTTGGAGGGCTCGACCAGCCACTTGGGAGTGAAGTATTGGGTGATCTTGTCGGTCTTGGAGTCGTAGACGTGGCCAGGGGGGAAAGCGATGATGTTGTCGCAGACGGGGTGGAGACACTTCAACTCTGAAGCAAAGTAAACAGCACCGGGAGTCTCGCTGGAGCGGCCCATGTAGAAGGTGGTGACACCGATGGGATCTCTGGCAGCAATGACTCTGTCCTGCTTCTTGTCGTGGAGGACCCAGGAGAACATGCCATCGAGGAACTTGGGCGTATCAATGCCGTGCTCCATGTACTGCGAATCTCGTCAATTGACGTCCTATCTTTTATGCAAAAGGCTTGATACCAGGGGAATGATGACTTCACAATCAGAGTGAGTCTTGAAGTCGTAGGGCTTGCTGAAGTGCTTGCGCAGGACCTTGTGGTTGTAAATTTCACCGTTGACGGCGAGGGCAATGCTGCCATCCTCGTTGAGCAGAGGCTGGGCACCCGAGTCTAGACGACACGTCTTAGCAGATGCTCGACATGTGGTGTGTTTCCGAGCTCCTGTACATACCAACACCAACGATACTCAGACGCTCGTGGACCAGGATAGTGTTGTTGGAAGTGTGGTTACCGCTCCAGTCGGGACCACGGTGGCGGATCTGCTTGCCCATGCGCAGGGCAGTGGGCTTGAACTTTTGCACATCGGGATGGCTATTAAATTGTCAATGTCTGCGAAATCGAGGGGCACGCGGTCCGAGCTGTCTCGAGGAATTGGGACATACCTGTGGCAGGCAAAGATACCACACATCTTGGGCAATAGATTGGTATGTAAAAGGGGAAGATTGAAGGAAACAAAGTGTCAAGATTCAAAAGATGCACCAAAGTAATAGGTAAGCAACACTGGCGCACCCTGTCACCCTTTGACTCACCAATTCTGGGCGCTTCTTCAATAAATTCCGAGTGCCACCTGCGAGTCCCGCGCGACGCCAACACGGCAACCGTCACCGAAGTCGGCCCTGTCGTCTATCACCGCCCGCCGCCGTCTTTTTCCCCAGTTCCCCCCTGCTAAATCCAAATCGTTAGGTAACAAGACTGCGCTACAGGGTAATTGTCTTCACTAATCGACAGATAGGCCGAGTATAACCACCCGGTGCTCGAGCGCAGCTATCGGTGAAGACGCCCTTTTCAACATATTGCCGGTCAGCTTCACTCAAGTTGACAGGGTCGTCTTCGTCATGTCACATGCATCTTCACATGTCGTGGCCATCGAAATTCCAGTGCCAGGGTCACCCTATGTCAATCATTTTTCGGTGCCTAATCTGGCGAGAACCCGAGAACATCTTGTGTTGCCGAGTCTTGTTTGTGCTGGAAAGCATAGCTATCTCGATGTTTGTATGCACAGTGTTACTCGGCAGAACACAATCAGGCGAGTAAGTTGTAAACCTACAACCTGATGTACTATAAGCGGTTGTAAAGCAAACCTTTGAACTTGCACAATGTGATTTGGATACCTGAGTGTGTCAATCCTTGCGAGTGTGATTGGCAGTGAGATCATGACTAATTTTAACAAGTTGATTGTTGTATCATTTTGCGAGCTATGCTGCTAATTGCCAGTTCATATCGACACGTCCTCGAAGCTAAACCAGTCCCAAATACCTTCTCCGAACGCCTCGCCAAATCGTGCTGCATGAAATGGAACGTTGTAAAGTTCAGCTTATCTGACAACCAGGGCGGCGCTTGGTACCAGGCCAGCCTCCTTCAGTGTTTGGCCAAAGTCTGAGCTGTCGTAGACCTTCTTGGGAAAATTTTGGACAAACTCAGTGACCTGAACACCAGGCTCCTGGCCGAGAGCTTGGGCAACCTCGAAGAGCGTGGTCTCGACGGGGAAGGTCTTCTGGACTGTGCCAGCAGATGTCTGTAGTCGTAGTCTTGCCTCTGTGTAGTTTCCGGCAGTCTTGGGTAGGGTGGGCTTCGCGGCAGGTGTAGGATCGGCGACAACAGCAGGGTGACCAGCGCGGGCGGCCTTCTCTCTCTCGGCTTTCAAGCGACGCTCTTCCTTGTCTGCAGCAATCTTTGCCTGAATGCGCTTCTTAGCTTCGACATCAGCCTGCTTCTCACGTCTCTTGGCCTCGGCTTCCTTGATCTGTTCTTTCTTGGCCAAGTCCTCCTTGATGTCCTGTTGTTCCTTTGTGGCCTTGCGACGGATTTGGTCGTTGCGCTTCTTGTCCTCCTTGTCTTGTTCAGACTGACCGGCACGTTTGGCGGCGAGCTTCTCACGCAGTTCTGCGAGCCTTGCGGCTTTCTCCTCCTCGGTCAAAGGGGCGATCTCTTCAGTAGACTCTTCGAAGTTTTGGTGCTCACTGAAAAAAGGGCGTTAGCGTGGACGTAGTGGCGAGGGTGACGAGATGACAAACGTCTTGTTCGCATGGAACTCTGCCTGAGCAGTGGATCTGAACTTCTTGCCACAGTCTTTGCAGAGGAGACTCCTGGCTTGTTCACCAGGCTGCAATGACAGGGGTGACTCTTCTTCGCCTTCGTCCTCTTTGAGCTCTTCGATGGACTTGTCGGCGTTGTTGCTGAGCCAGTCGACGGCGGCTCCCACTATTTGAGTGTAAGTAAGGTCGACAGTGATAGATGTGGGGGATAGGCGGTACGCACAGTTGCCTGCCTTCTTCATGGCAAGGGTTGCCTTTTCGCGGTCGAAGCCCATGTCGACCAGGTTGTTGATGTCTGAAGACATGATGGTTGATGTGTCTGAGGTGATGTTGTTAAGAGGTGAGGCAGGTGGATGGTTGTCTGGTAGATGACAAGGTCAAGTAGAAGACAGCACTAGCAGTGGATAGATGCACAAGTGTGGGGAGTGAAAGTTGTCTCAAGTGAAGCTGAAGCACAAGTGTACGTCATGTCGATGTGCACGGCCTCCGACGTCCAGACTCCAGGAAATGCGAGCGAGTTGCAGCGATGAGCCGGGACGCGCTTGAACGTCGCTTCCGTCATTAATCCCAGTCCCTTCCTGCCAGTTCCCTACGTGTCGCCGTATACCACCTGCGAGTTCACACCACATCTTCTTTCACCCACAGCTTCGCCTTCTATTCCCCTTCTCCTCGACTGCAGCTCTATCCACCCTCACACACACAACGCGCCGCCCTCCTTCACCATGTCTGTCGAGCTGGACCCCGTCGAGCTCGGTTTCAAGCGTGCGTAGCCAAGTCTTGTTCACCACCCAGTGCTCCCTCTGACTCGTTGCTCGACAGGCCCCTTCACCCACGAGGTTTCTCAGGTTTTGCGTCTGTACAACAAGAACTCCGACCCTGTCGCTTTCAAGGTACTGCCCTCCTGATCTGCTGCTCCCTTACTTTTGCTAATCCCAGCCCCCTCAGGTCAAGACCACTGCCCCCAAACAGTCCGCCTCCCTGCTCCGCCATCTACACCTCAAAACTAAATTCTCTCCAGATACTGTGTTAGACCCAACTCTGGCCGCATTGAACCTGGCCAGGATGTCGAAGTCCAAGGTACGCTGCGCACGTGGCCTTTTGCTGGAGACATCGCTGACTGACCATCACCAGTCCTGTTGCAAGCCATGAGAGAAGACCCTCCCCTTGACGCAAAGTGCAGAGACAAGTTCCTCGTCCAATCCGTCGCCATCTCGGCCGACAAGGAATACCCCAACGTCTCGCAAATCGTACGCTTCGTCTCTCCCCACGCCAACATGTAGCTGACAATCAACTAGTGGTCTCACATTGAGCAAACAGCAAAGTCATCGATCCAAGAAAAGAAGATTCGCGTTGTCTTCCTGCCTCCAGAGGGCGTTGCCCACTCTGATGCTGGCGGCCACATGGACGATTCAATCGCTACCTTCAACTCCGCCAACTTCAACTCTGTCTCCTCTCAACCCCAGACCCCTCAACGAGGCGCCGATGTAGGAGCCGTGGGCGCCATTTCTCGCCCGGAAGAACGTCCCGTCGACAACAAGCACCTTGGAGATGCTGTCGAATCAGCCAGAAACCCTGCCACCGACAGAAACACCACCTACTCCGACTCGTCGACCACTCAAAGCTTCATGAACTCCATTCCCTCGGCCGACGATGTGAAAGCCAAGCTTGCAGAAGCTCAGGCTACCATTGCACGAATGAGCCAGGAAAGAGACGAACAAGGTTTGCGCCAGAGAAAGTCCGATGCAGTCAACCAAGATGCTAAGGAGAGAATTTCTGCCGGAACAACTGGTCTGGGTGTGCAAAAGGCTCCTGCTGGAGGTGTCCCTGTCCAAGTCGTTGCCGGACTCTGCCTCTTGTGTTTCTTGATCGCCTATTTCTTCTTTTAGGCGTGACGAAGAAAGTGGCTGTGTCAGAACACGCACGGCATGCGCCCGCAAGCGACGCAACCTTGGGTCGCAATACTACTAGACGGTCACACAGACTCCAGAACTGCACACACTTGGGTTCAGAGGTGGCCTTCTATATTGTTCCAAGAGGACATCATTAATGCTTTTGATTGAGTGACGATTCTTCTTCTTCTTCTGGGGAAGCGCAAAATGGAAGAGCTCATGTTTCTTTTGTGTACCATTTCCAATTCATTCAGTTATCTTATCAAATGCTCACTGTTTCTACATAACCAGGCCAAGGTCCCTACATTCATCAAGAACCTTTCACGAATCTGTGAGTCGTCGACCTTGAACATGGGATGGTCACGTAGGATATGGACTGTTTCTGACAAGTACGCTGGTGAAAACAATTGCAGACGTGGTATCTGACCATGAAATGAAAACAACGCCTCAAGCTACCCAAATGACCTATGCCGAAACCTTTGCCTTCTTTGATCCCTTCTTGCCGTCTGCCTTGCTCTTGACACGTTTGGCACCTGCCTTTTCCACAGGTGCCGTCTTCTTGGTCTCCTTGACCTCTGGCTGCTCTTCTTGCTTGTTGAGGACTGCGGCCACGTCGGCACTAGTGATCAAAGGTGCGGCCTCGGCCTCGCGAGTCTCCTTGGTAGGCACCTCCTTGACATCGCGCAGAGAGGGCATCTCAAAGTCGTAGCCCAACTCCTTGAGCTGTGCGGCCTTCTTGTTTCTGGCCTCGGTCTCCCTCTCGATTCTCTTCTCCCAACCCTCTCTTGTGGTACCTCTCTTCAACATACCGCCCTCAATCTTGTTGCGCGGCATGACCTTGAATCTTCCACCCTCGCCCTTCCACAGCTTCTCGTGGACTTGCTCGGCGGGTACACGTCTGACCTGCAGAAGGTGACCGAAAAGTAAGTATTTGTCCATGGTCTTGGCTACAATCTCGGCGACTGCGGCGGATCCGAACTCGATGAAAGCGTAGTGCTTTGAGCGGCCAGTAAGCTTGTTGCGTGCCATTCTCAAGTGGGTGATGTCGCCGAATTGGCTAAAGTACTCGCGCATCTGTGCCTCGAAGAAACCGTGCGGCAGACGTCTGTGACTCTTGTTAGTTTTGCTTGAATGAGAGTTGGCGCAAATATAGCATACCCAATGTAAATAACACCGGGAGTGTTCTCGTCGTCTTGCTGAGCATCCTTCAACTGCTTGCGAACCTCCTTCATGTTGGGCACAGCGGGAAGCTTGTCCAGGGCAATGCCATCGTCTTGCGGGTCGTTCTCGTCGTCACTGCTCTCGAAGCCAGCAAGCAGGGCAGCAGTTTGGTCGTCCTCCTCAGCCTCGGCCTCACTGTCTGTCTCGTTGGCGACGGCAATTTCCTCCTCTTCAACAGCAGCCTTGGGGCTGGCCTTGGCCTTGGACTTCGAGACCTTTGATGAAGCGCTCTCGGGCTTGACAGTCTCAATAACGGTGACCTTCTCAACCTTGCCGGGGGCGGTCTTGACGGTCGTTGTCTTCTTTACGGGCTTCTCCTCTGGCTCCAGGAAATCTTCGGCGCGCTTTCTCGTTGATCTGGTGGTTCTGGTGGATGCATCCTCCTTGACTTCCTTCTTGGCCTTGGTAGTGGTTGTAGTGGTAGTTTCGGTCTTCTTGAGAGCCGACTTGGGTGCGGGCTTCTCGACTGTGGTGGTCTTGACCTTCTTGGTGGTTACGCTGGGCTCAGATGCGCCTATTGCCTGATGTTAGTCTACGAACACCAGCAAAGCGCCTTGAAATGATTAATGACCCTTGCGCTTGTTACTCTTGTTGTCAACCTTGGACATTTTTGCGTGAAGTGGTCAATAAATAAATGTGGTAGAAAAGCAGAGGACTTGCCAGAAAAATGGCGGCCAAAAAGTTTCTGAGATCGAGGAATCCGGGGAGACTGACACTCTCTCCCGACCCGCCGCTTCTCCAACCACCTCGAACCATAGTCTGCATGTTCTTCTTGAACATTAACCCTAGCAACTATGACGAACAAACAGCTTTCTGACAACGAGATATGGGAGGACTCTGCCTTAGTTCAGTCATGGAACGAAGCGCTCGAGGAATACAAGGTAAGTCAATACGTTTTGCATTTAATAAACGCATGCTTACTATGCCATCTAGAAGTATCACAGCATGTCTGCCCGAGGCGAGCGTGTCGAGGATGTTCTAGATGCTGTAGAGAAGGAAGAAGAGGCGCCGTGTGTTCTCATCGAATTCCTTTATATCAGACAAAATTGCTGATAAAAACGAATAGATCCACCACCAACTTCAAGAACGAGACTGTTGATACATCAACCGGCCTTCCCCCTTGGGAATCCATCGAAGCAGAGAAGGTGATAATTCCAGAGGTTGTCGATGACTCAAGGGTTCAGCCTATCGACACGAAATCGATCAACAACACGAACCAAGTCCCTCCACCAGGTGTTTCACAAGTCCTTCTAGATTCTGGTTAGTCTATACACTTGCTGTTTCTTGGTCTATACACTGCTGATAGCTTCAGTCCAAGACGAGAACCTCAAGGCACTTATGACATCCTGGTATTTTGCAGGATACTACACTGGTCTCTATGAAGGACAGCGAAAAGCCCAGACTGCACAGGACCATTCAACTCACTGAAAGCCTTCTCTGCAACGACATTCTATCATTTCATTCATGGGTCTAAAGCAGACAGAGGTGAACACACTGCTGGCTTGGGTCATCAAGTTCTGCGAAACACCCAAGCATTACCCCTGGGATGCCAAGCTCGACCATGTTTTAACCAATGCACTGGTGAGCAACCAGACATATCCCTGAATCATTGCCTGGATTGATCAGAGGCATTGTGCAGCATTTGTATGCATGTACACTAGATCCAAATGGCTCTTATACAGAATCCGCCAAGTATCTTCCTGTTTCCATAGCCAACAGAGCAAAGATATGAATGGGAGTTTGGCGGGGCGGCACCATAAGATCGGGCCACAGATAGCCAAATGATCCTGATGCGGGCAGAGAGTAGACAGACAGATCAACTGAATGGAAAAAGAAAAACGTGTTTAATACCCTCTAGTACTGAGACGATTAGACCTCGTCGAAAAGAACAAATCCATCGCTAAACGCTCTGCAAACGGATTTTTTTTTGTCGTGTTGGCCCGAAAATAGTTGACTCCTGCTCGCCGGCAGCCTCAATTACGCCTTGATCAAAGTGTTTGATGTGCGAAGAAGTGTTGATTTACTTCTTGGCCTCAGCGGCTCTCTTGGCGTCGGCTGTATAACATGTCAGATAGGGGTTTGAGAATGAAAGGAATACAATCAAGAATAGATACGGACCTGCGGCCTGCTTTGCGCGCATGATCTCAGCTGCGCTCTCCTTGGCCTTGGCCTGCTCAGAGCCGGACATCTAGAAAGGGGGTCAGTGGATAGCGTCTTGCTGTGCCAGCGGCGAGAACATACGGTGTTCTTGTTTTTCTAGGTAGAGAGAGTCAGCAAAGCGGTTCCCCCTCAAAAAATGTTGATCCCTGTTTAGAGAAAAACTTACGACGTTGCCAGCGGCCTTCAAGGTCTTTTCACGAGCTCTCTCCTTTTGGTTACCGCGGGCCATTTTGACTGGGTGTGTGTGGTGTTTGTGAAATGTTGCAAAGGAAAGGGAGTGAGAAAGAGATGCTCAAGAAAAGCGTTGGACAGGGCCCGGCAGAAAGAAAGTTGTCTCTGGCAAATTAGACCCTTTTTACCACTTTAGCACGCTTCCAGACACTGCCAAGACATTTTCTGTTGCTATCGCGGCTCGCCGCAACTCCACTCCCGATCCCCATGGAACGAACCAAGACTTCCAGAAGACCGTCACACTGGCGACCAGTCAGCTCAACCATCTTGCTCCATACCAATCGTGTCTAAGCTCTCACGATCAGATGAGCTTTTCTAAGCCTTTGTTCGCAGGTCCACCAACTACATACTCATTTCGAGATGCCACCGGAGGCATTGTTCTCAATAGCCTCCCCACAATATCGTCCTAAGGCCGATGCGGAATACGAGGAAAAGGCATCTTTATGCCTCACGCACAATAGGCGTTCTGGTCGCGCTCGTCTTCTTACCTCGCGAACTCCTGAAAAATTCTACGTGAGGATTGACCCCGTAACGGAATAGCTAGCAGCAACGACTACTGTCAGCGCGAGGCGCCAGATCAGGTAAATGCGGACGAACACTTACACGCCCTTCATGTGAGAACTCAGGTGACCATCATCGGACAGCCTCGCTGCTGGAAACAACAAAAGATCCTTGATGTATTGTCTTTGCAGTTTTCGAGAACCACGGCAACGTCGAGCAGGGCACCAGGCGCGATTCTTGAAACTACATCTGACCTCAAGCGCCAACACAGCGCTTATACCAGTAACAAGCTCCACCAATGATCCAAATATGGAGTACCCTAGCCAGACTGCTTCTGCTGCAAGAAAATCTCATGTTCAATGTCGAGGTAACACAACGTCTGAGAAATTGTTTCAGCCGCATTGATGCAGCCATGAGCTTTGACGGCGTCAATTGAACAAAAGAGCACGCAGTGGCGCTTATTTCTTCATTATACCTCTTCGATTTCCTTATTGTCTGCTTTTCACTTGTTCGTTTCTCTTATTGTCCTTGTTGTGTTCATTGTTTTCATTACGTTGTATTGTCTCTTCCTGATTTAATTGATTCGAACTTCCTCGATTCCGTCTCTCTTTGATTATTTCTTCCTTGCTCTTCTTCTAACGACTCTTTATCTCTTGTACCAATTCGTACAGACCCATCAAGTATCTGCTGGTCAGATCCCATTATTGTTTCGCACGAATGTTCCTCAGACTTTGGCCTTCTAACTTGTAAGTCTTCGATCCTGCTTCATGACGAGGTTCCTATCTGACATGTGCAGCAGATCTATCTATCTGCCTTTTCTCAAGAATCACACGACTCAATCTACCGAAAAAATGGCACTCAAACCCAAATCACTGGCTGGTTCGGGCTATGTCATTCTCAACGTGCTAAAGGGCATGAACATTACCGGACTGCTAGCTATCATCGCTGCAAGCGTTCTCATGCTCATCAAAACAACTACCAATTCGGGCGTAAGTAGTTCCCATTGAAATACATGGACTCGCTAACAATCATCAGTTCTTCTTCTTCGATGCTGCCACCCACGCCGTGGTAGTGTCTGTGGCCATATTCTTGATCATCTCAGAGGTTGGCATCTTTAGTGGCTACTTCACTCGCAACTGGCCTCTGCTCAGTCCTGAACATGGTTTCGTTGGTCTTGCTTCAGCAATGATCATTCTCGGTGTGCATGTTCTGGCATGTCTCAACAAGTCCAGCAACAGCAAAGAGCACCTGGGCATGGCATTCTGGCGTGTCGTGATCATGGCAGGTATCCTCAACCTCATTCTCGGAATTCTCAACTTGATTGCAGTAAGTCTATTCATGAATCGCCAACTGAACATATTACTGACTACAGACAGAACTACGTGTTTCGCGATAGCGCTCAGGGAATCACAGCGCGTCAGGTTCGCGCCCGAGGAGCCGAAGCGGCCGATGTGGCCTACATCCAGCGAAGCAACACCTCAGCAAGCGTGGCTAAATCAATGTCGTCTCGTCGCACCGCGAGCGACAGCTCGTTCAAGCAAGAGTACACTTTGCCTTCTTATCACAGTCCTTCGCCTGTCCCTCAACAACACATCGAGACACCAGTATCTCCTTCCTTGTACTCTCGCGCTACCTGGTGTAGCAAGAAGAAGTTTTTCAGCCGCAAGAAGGAGAGTATGGGTCCTCCACTCCCAGTCAACATCTCAGCACCGTATGACTTCGAGGCGCAATACCCTTCTATCATCGGAAGACCCGACTCGACACTCCATCCCAGCCGCGACATTGAGAGTGAAACCCACAGATGGAAGGCAGGACGCTGATAGACTCAGAGCATGGATATGGGAGCTGGACAAAGGTCGGCCACCTATGTTTCGTAGCGTCTCATATCATTCATTACTTTTCATAAATGTTATTTCTTTCCTCAAACCGTTTCAGTCAGAGGTCACATGCAATACTTCTGATGTGTGTGTTTCGTGTCTACCGTGGGTGTGTTGTATTTGGTCGAACAGTGATTGGACGTTGCTCTTTTCTAGAGATGTACCTAGGTTTCATGAAACCGGTCGGATGAAACAAGTACTGCGTAATTTGACAGCCTTCAAACCCAACTCAAGCACCTGTACACGGTCGAAACAGCCAACATGGAGCCTGTTCGTGGACAACCGAGTTGGCGTACGGCAAAGGGGCATGTCGCGCGGGTGGAAACAGCGGAGGGCACACGTGGGACGGATCGGGAACATGAGGGATGGAAGCTTTGGAAAGCGCGAGCTCACGGTGCTCGGGCCAAGTGTAATAGAATCTCCTCCTTTGCGCTCTCATATCCATATACATACCTAGCTTCTTCCACCCCCATCCTACTCCATCCCAAAACTACACAATGGCCGCCCCCGACTTTTCCGACATCAGCAAGCCCCTCGACGGCCGCATCGGCGTCCCCAGAATCGTCGCCATGCCCCTCCCCGCCTACGGTGACTTGAGCAAGGCCGCCAACGACGTGAGTTGTGCCATTGATCCTGCAACAGGAGCTACAGGGACTGACTTCCGTGTGTCTAGCTTATCAACAAGGACTTCTACCACACCCAGGCTGGCATGTTGCACTCTACAAGCCGATCGCAAGAAAAATCCGACTAACCGCGAGACCCAGCCAACCTTGAGGTCAAGCTCAAGGCTCCCAATGGCGCCAACGTCACCGTCAAGGGCAAGCAGGCCTTCGACGGTGCCACCACTGCCTCTGTGCGTCGTTCTCGTCTGCGTGTATCCAGCAAACCCGCTAACAAACCGCACAGCTCGAGGGCAAATACACTCTCAAGCCCCAGGGTATGCACTTCTTGCGAATGAGCCGCCTTTTCTTCCCGCTGCCCGTCTCTGCGCGCCAGTCGCTGTACCTCATGATTGTCAGCGCTCCTGTTGCCCAGCAGACTGGCACCCCTGACGAACCGCTCTCGCTCTCATCACAACATCATGTCTATCTTACTTACCGCTACAAACCAGGTATCACCGTTACCCAGGGCTGGACCACCGCCGCCCTCCTCGACACCAAGGTTGAGTTCGCCAGCCTCATGTCGCAGCCCGTCAAGGCCGAGTTCCAGAACCTCTTCAACCCCAACGCTCCTAGCAAGGCCGCCCAGAAGCTCAACTTGACCTTCAAGCAGCCCAACCTCCACGCCCGCGCTTTCCTCGACCACAGCGCTGCTGGCAACATTAACGCCCTCATTGACGCTACCGTCGGCCACGAGGGCTTCGTTGCCGGTGCCGAGGCTGGCTACGACGTCTCCAAGGCCGCCATCACCCGCTACAGCGCTGGTCTCGGCTACCAGGCCCCTACCTTCACCGCCTCCCTGATTGCCATGCAGAACCTGAGCGTTCTTGCCGCTTCGTACTACCAGAAGGTCAACTCCAACGTCGAGGCTGGTGCTAAGGCCACCTACGACCTCCAGGGTGGTAAGAGCGTCGGTCTTGAGGTTGCCTCCAAGTACAAGCTCGACCCCCTTTCCTTCGCCAAGGTAAGACTTTCCTGTCACATCTCAATCTCTTTAACACTTACTGACGACAATTTGCACTACAGGCCAAGATCAACGACCGTGGTATTGCCGCCCTTGCCTACAACACCAAGCTCAACGCTGGCACCACCTTCGGTGTTGGCCTTTCGCTCGATACCAACAAGCTCAACGAGGCCGGCCACAAGATCGGCACCAGCTTCGTCTTCGAGGGTTAAAATCTTTACTCATGTAGACATGCGCCATGTATTTTTTTTCGTGAGGAGAAATGATAGAGAGCGGGCATTAAGCAACATCCGCCATGCACCTTTTCTTTGCCAGACTCTACTCTGATTGTAATAAAGCCGCAGTATAAAAATGTACACAGCCCCTTCTTTTCCAGTCTGACATGGATGTGTGTGTATGATGAAGTTTGTATTCAAGCAGCAATTTTCTTCTTTTCGTCAGTCTTCCTAAACAAGAAGCCGCTGACACCAAAGATGACAGTCAAGACGCCGCTCAAAAGGACAAAGTTGAACAGCATGCTCGTGCTTCCCATGATGTCGTCTGTAGTGATGGTATCGCTTCGCCGTCTTGCCTTGTGTCTGTTCTTCATGACGTTGTCGTGAGTACGGAGATGGCCGTCGCGATCGAAATGCGGTACATCGTTGTTGAAGCCGGCCTGGTAGCCAGAAGGACCGGTACCAGGAGCGTCCTGGGCACTGCTGCCGGCAGCCTCGTGCTGGTGTGAACCCTGCGAGGCATACTCTGATCGCTTCTGGCTAAAGTTGCCCCAGCCGCCGCTGCGGTAAAAGGAAGGAGGTGGGCCTTTGAACTGTGTGCGTCGTCGGCTGAGACCTGTGGCTGGGCGTCCTCCTGCCGGTCCAGTACTGCTGTACGAGCCTTGTGGATGAGAGGAGGGCTGTGATGAACGAAGGAAGTCGCGGTCGTAGCGTGCGCGTTTATCGGCACTGCCTAGGACATGGTAGGCTTCGGAGATCTTGACGAAGCGGTCGGCGGCTTTGGGGTCATGGGGATTGTGATCGGGATGGTGTTTCTTGCTCAGCTGGAAGAATTGTCTGGGTGCAGAGTGTCAGTGTGGGAGAATTGGATGGATGGAGCGATGGTGACTTTTTGATGTCTCCAGCCGAGGCGGTCGTGTCTATACCCAGAGTCGCATAATGGTCAGGGAGTCCGGCATCGCGACGAACTGGCGAGGCGTGGAAGGAGCGGTGTAGAAGAGGCTGCTTGAGCAGGAGTTGCGGCAGAAAGTGTCCTTCTGCGGGACGGAATCGAATTGGGCGGAGGATCATGCCTCATTACGGGTATCTTCAGGCAGATGTCCTCTCTCAAGAGTGCTAAGAGTGTCGACGATGGGATTGTTTCGCAACCTCGATGACGTCTATCGATTCCTTGTCTAATCTGATCTCAATCTCCGCTTGGCCTCAGCGTCGAGGCCGAGACTCCGAGAGCTTCTAAGTTCTTGGTGCGACTTTTACTCTTTTGATCTCTCTATTCGAGTCGAAATGTCTGCCGTTGACGATACAACCAACGGCGTGGAGGCCCTCAAAGGTATATCCATCCTTGCAACTACTGGTTCCGCGCCAGCACACGAGGACAAGTACTGACTACAATCAGTCGAGGAATCCAAGGGCAACCTGCCCGAAGGAGCTGCCGCCGAAGCAGAGAAGCGCGCCGAGGGCCACGCCGACGACTCAGACGACGAAGGAGACGACGCCGAAGGTGCCAACGACGGAACCGAAGAAGGCGCCGCAAAGAAAAAGAAGAAGAGAAAGCCCAGAAAGAAGAAGAAGGCCGCCAGCGGAACCGCAAAGGGCCAGTCCAACCCTCCACGAGTACCCATTGCCCAACTCTTCCCCAATGGCGCATACCCCGAGGGAGACATTTGCGAGTACATTGACGACAACAACTACCGTACCACCGACGAGGAGAAGAGACACCTTGATCGCATGAGCAACGACTACCTTACCGAGTACCGTCACGCCGCCGAAGTCCACAGACAAGTCCGCCAATGGGCCCAGAAGAACATCAAGCCCGGACAAAGCCTGACTGAGATCGCCGAGGGCATTGAGAACGGCGTGCGTCACTTGACCGGCCATCAAGGTCTCGAAGAGGGCGACAACATCAGAGGAGGCATGGGTTTCCCCACTGGTCTGAGCATCAACCACTGCGCCGCCCACTACACCCCCAACGCCGGCAACAAGACCATCCTTCAACAGGGAGATGTCATGAAGGTCGATTTCGGTGCTCACATCAACGGTCGCATCGTCGACAGCGCCTTCACCATGTCCTTCGACCCTACCTACGATAACCTGCTCGCTGCCGTCAAGGACGCAACTAACACTGGTATCAGAGAAGCTGGTATCGACGTGCGCATGTCCGACATTGGTGCCGCTATTCAGGAAGCCATGGAATCCTACGAGTGCGAGATTGGCGGCGAGACCTTCCCCATCAAGTGTATCCGCAACCTGAACGGCCACGACATCAGACAATGGTCTATCCACGGAACAAAGAGCGTGCCCATCGTAAAGGGAGGCGATCAGACCAAGATGGAGGAGGGCGAAACATTTGCCATCGAGACGTTTGGTTCCACCGGCAAGGGCTACGTCAGAGAAGACATGGAATGCAGTCACTACGCAAAGGTTGCAGATGCACCCAGAGTCCCTCTGAGAACGACGAGTGCAAAGACGCTGCTCAAGAGTATCGAGAAGAACTTTGGCACTCTGCCTTTCTGCAGAAGATATCTTGATCGTCTCGGTCACGACAAGTATCTGCTTGGAGTGAGTATTCTCTTAACAGCCACAAATATCTGACACAACTAATCTTCTTACAGCTCAACAACCTCGTCCAAGCCGGCATCGTGCAGGACTACCCTCCATTGGTCGACATCAAGGGCTCCTACACTGCACAGTATGAACACGTAAGTGATAGATCTCCATGTACACACTCCGTTTCTTGTTACTAACAAACTACAGACCATATTGTTGAGACCAAACTGCAAGGAAGTCGTGAGCAGAGGCGACGACTACTAGAAATACATAATGATACCATCCCAAACCCTCCCTTACGTACAAGAAACCCCTATCAAAAAGTTGTCGAATGAAGACCAAAACAAACTTTCCATGTATTGTGTCTGCCTATTTACAATTTCGCTTCTCCCATCTCCTATGGTGATGACAGAGTATATTCGTGCTGTCAGAATGCACAACTGTCATCGAATCAGAGATACTTCCAGAGAGAGCTGGTGGCATTGACAGCTCTCAGTGGACACTGCTCGTTCCTACACCTTACTGTGCATTTTTATAGCTACCTATCGTGGAGCTGGGCACACGGGGAGGATAAGCACCTGTCTAGTTCGGCATGCAACACGAGAAAGTGAACGTTCGATCGAACAATAGTAACATTTGTGGTAAGAGCTAATCGTGTCTTTCCCTCCTCATCAGATGTCTAGCAGCTACAGAAGCACCAATACCATCACTTCTTCTGCTTCAGCAGCTTCTCCTGATCCAACATCTCTTGGAGCTTGCGTCTAGATTGCTCCACCAATTCGTCGTGCTTGCGGGAGAGATTCTCCTGTTGCTGGCCAGTGTGGTAACTGATCTTGTTTTCGTGAAGCTCAACAATCGATCCTTCTTTGATGTTCAGACTCGACAAGCGGCTGTCGAGCATGTTGGTGCTCTCACGCAACGTGTACCCTCTGCTAGAGCGAGGTGATCCGATGGGTGTCTCGTTGGTAATGGTTTCGGTGGAGGTATCATCGAGAACCGGAGTAGTGGTCTTGGCCTTCTTCTTCTTCTTCTTGTTCTTTTTCTTGCTCTTCTTCTTGGGTGCAACGGATGTGAGTTCGGTTTGCGAGACTGCAGAGCCTGTGTCGTCGTGCTTCGCCTTGCTCGAGCTCATGCTGCTCAGAGCGCCAGTGAGAAGCGCGGTAACCGACGATAAGGTCGAAAGCATCTGTGGTGTAGCTGACTCAGTGTGATGCTTCGAGTCGTCCGCCTTGGTACTCGGCTTGGGCGCATGGTCGTCGTCCTGTGGTTGCAAGACGGTAGGCACTGCGCGATCCAGGTTCTCGAAGGTGAATGAGTGGTCAGGGTCCTCGGGCTTGGATGACTGATCTGAGTCTTCAGGGTTGACAGTCAACTCATGACTTTCGAGTCGCTCCTCGCGAGTCTCCGGACTCGTAGCCACCGAGGTGTCAACCGTGATTTGCTTTGACTGAGTTGGCTCAGGCTCAGGCTTGGTCTTGCTCTTTGATTTGCCTGGCTTCTGTTTGGGGTCCTTCTTCTTCGTGTTTGCTCGGCGTGCAAAAGGACTGTAAGACTCGGTCTGCTTCGGACCTGACCTCGGAGCTATAAGCTGAGATTCGTGTTGTGCAACTGCAGTCAACTGCTGAAGAATACTCGGCATGCTTGCAGTATCGCCGCTCTCAACGGTGCTAGTCGGTGAATGTGGGATAGACCCTGCATTTATACCGTGAACCTTCTCAGTAGGGGTCACTGCGGGAGAGGTCTCGATGGCAGCCCCTGAAGCAGCATCTTCTCCTGAAGTAGCATCTTCGTCGCTCTCCTTGGTAACAGTAGGCGAGTGTGGATCAGACTGTGCCTTTCTACACGATACTTTCTCCGTGGGAGTTGCTGTGGGAGTCTCGGCAGCCGTCTGGAAGCTGTCGTCTTCAGCTGTCTTCGGGGAGCTGTTATCGATAGAGTCGTCCTCGGATAGTGACGGCAGAACAGGTCGAGTGGAGGTCTGTTCACTAGACTCCATAGTAAGTTTGGTGTCAGTTGCCGAAGGCTCCTCCAGACGGTCTCCAGTTATGTCTGAATGAGAGCGGTTCTCTCTAACGTAGTTTCGCTCACGCTCAGCTGGATGAGCATAGCCGCGGTGGTCAGAATAGATTCTTCTCTCAAACGACCTGGTCTCCCTGTTAGGTCCTTGCCACGCATCACCAGAGCGGAACGAAGATCGACGTGCTCTGTTCGAGTTGTTGAAGGAAGAGCGATGACCACCTCTATGGCCGTGGGACTGTGTGGGGTAGGAGGAGCGCTGCTGAGTGTTGTCACTAAAGCGTATGAAAGAATTCGGATCCAGTCTGGGAGGGAGACGATGGCCACGCTGGCCAAATGAGCCAGAGCGTCTATGCGAAACATCGCTTTCGACATAGTAGTAGTCAGGGGCAGGATGCATGCGTGTGTCGGGTGCAGGATGCATGCGAGTGTCGGGGGCAGGAATAAACATCGAAGGCGGATAGTACCCATCAGGTAGAAATCCGACTGATTGGTAGGGTTGAGCATCGATAAAGCTGATATTGGCGTCAAAGTCCGGGAAACTAGAAGGAGGCTGCATGGGTGCTATCATGGGACTCATCGATGGGTGACGGTTACGACCACCGCGGAGCTGGCGCGTAAGGGAGCGGGCATTGTATGGCTGCTGTTGCTGGCCATGAAGAAGCGAGGTGCCTTGAATCGAGCCAGTTCTGGGTCTCTGCTTCTGCTGCTGCTGGTGTTGATGGTGGTTGTGGGTGACTTGCGCAACTTCTTGCAAAGAGAGAGTGGGCTCCATGTCGTTAGCGGTGGCAGACTGAAAACGTCTGAAACCATCGCTGATGAGAAGAACGACACGTCCCAAGAAAGACTCAGGGTAGTTTGGTGCTTGATGCAAGTCAAGAACTTGTCTGATCTGAGCGGCGTTCATGCCGGAGCTGGAGCAGAAGTTGTACTCTTTCCACCATTTCTCGGCTTGAGAAAGGGCGCTGTCTTCGTTGAACTTGGCGATGGCGTAGAGGACTTGTTTCAGGAATCGACCGCCCTGCAGGTGGAGGTCGCGTTTAGAGAAATAGCCAAGCAGAAATGCGTCTTCTTCCTCCTTAGTGGCGCTCTTATCGGCGATACCGCGTGGAAACTGGTCGGGATAGATGTTGCAGCACATGGTGCGGCGATCTTCCCAGAGGTGTTCGATGAAAGGTCTCATGTCAGCATAGGCATTCTGGCGCAGAATGATGCCATCTTGATGATTGATGTTTGCGGCACACTGTCCAAGCGCGTCTGGATTATCCATCGCAGCAGGCGAGCCTTCAGTCGGTGATACAGACATCAATGGCCCTGCAAACGCTAAGTCAGAGAGCGTGGACTGATAGTCGGGTCAATGGTCCGGCTATGCTTCGAAGGGAGGGTGATGGGTTGACAGAAGGAGTGAGAACGCACGAAGCTGCTATGGATGTGTTTGTTGTAAAAGCGAAAAAGAAAAACCAAAGATGGAGGGGAATGAATCTTCTAGGAGTGTGTCGAAATGGCTGAGAGTGAAAAGAGTTGGCGAAGATATGAAGGCGGCTGTCTCAGTGAGGCAAGTGCGATCAAAGGCTCGAGTGAGGACAAACAGGCACCTTCTGTCGTTGGAAGCCGAGAGACGCAGAAGGACGCTTCTTCCAGATTGCGCGTCAAGTTTTTTATGGCAGGCAAACAAGCAATAAGAGCGCATGGTTTTACTTACTTCACTTGCGCGATTGTTCCTTCGATGCTGGTTCATTGCTTTGAGATGACATTGCATTCACGTTCTTTACCTCAAAATGCTCCGTTTGTTCGCCCGTGTCCCAGCTCTGCAGCTACCCTTTATGTTCGTCACTCTGGGTTCCATGATGGGCACTACCTCTGAGTAATTGCCCTCGACATCCAAAGACGTGGTTGTCCTGATTCGCACGAGAACCACTGTCCCTGTGCAGGAACATGCTGAGTACAGCCCGATGTTCATACCAAGCCTTCTACTGAACGAGCTAACCAACCCAGGCGACAGCGAGCACGATATGGCGCCGGGCTAGTCATTTTGCGTTGGTGACATTGTGTCCCCTAGGCTTTGGGAGGGGTTTGAAGCAGCTTCAGGATCTCAGACTCGTTGTCACCACTCACTACACATATGTCAGTTACCGGCCAGGATCAGCGAATGATTTCGGTATGGGGTTGAAGTACCGGCACGTCCATTTCCCCAGTCTACAACAAGCGGTCTCTGGAAGAGGCTTCCGTTCTCCTTGAGCTTTCTCAAGGCTTCGGTGGGGCTTGAAGCGCCCTCGATGACATTTCCAATCTTGTCTTGGCCGAGGTATTCGAAGATGTTGGTGAGTTGATCGTTCGTTGGAAGTCCTTCCTGAACGTCTACAGCAGCGACGTTGGTGAGTAGGTGTTTCAGGCTGCAAGCGGAGGTGAGTACAGACCGAGCTCGAAGTCGGTTCTCTCAACCTTGGACTGCTGAGGGTGGGAAGAAGCTTGATCGATGGTAGCAGTCGACTGGGCAGCGGCGGCAGTCTGCTTGAGCAGGGTGTGGACACGAATCGAGGCAGGCGAGCTGGGCGAGTGGAACAAGGTAATTACGTCCTTGACGCCGGCCTGTTTGAGGTCAGCAAGCGAACAAGACTGTGATATAGGACAGGTATTGGGAAGACTTACTTCCTTGAAAAGACCTTTGAGTGCGCTGAACATGTTGGCGATATGATGTGTAGTTGTGAAGATGGGAGGAGGTGATCATGGAGTTGACGAAGTCGCGTATACTTGACTTGTGGGGAAGCACTCGAGTGACGTACTGCTTAGAGCTGTGAACATTTACTACTCGGTGCCGGTTCACAGACAATACACCACCCACTTGAGGATATCCAGGGGTATCTCAGTCAACCACTCTCTTGTTGATTGGAGATTCACGTAGATGGGAGATGGAACTTTGACCAAGAAAGCGCTACAAGATGGCCCTGTTGACTACTAGGTAGACAGGCATACCTTCTCATTCTACGGAGACACACAAGAGGGGTACACCAAACACGGAGAGCACTTGAGTATGAGGCTTGTTCAGAAGACGTAACCGTTGTTGTGAAAAAGCTACCGAAGACGCCAGATATAAACCAGTCTTTGCGGCGACATATGTTCCGGCTTACGAACAGCAACTGATCAGCCATGCATGTCCGCCAGAATTTTGAATCATCATCATGGATGCCAGGGCTAGGAAACGGTCTGGCCGCCCAGTGATGAATCGAGGGTGTCGCCAGACTGCGTGCTATCCATGTGCCCGTCTTTGCCCCATCTCTCAAACTCCAGATCCGGAATTCGTTTACGAGGTAGGGTTGGGGTTCATCTACCGCCTTGTCAGCGCCTGTTGCTACCAGAGACCAGAGGATGAGGATTATACGCACCTTTCTCTTGCCACCGGTCATGGTGACGTTCACGAAACGGCGGGTGTACGTGATTCTCTTCTTTGCGCGGCCCTTGGGGGTCTTCTTCTTC
Organism: Aureobasidium sp. GC_Fusr_1; assembly: GCA_026538705.1. Lineage (NCBI taxonomy): Eukaryota > Fungi > Ascomycota > Dothideomycetes > Dothideales > Saccotheciaceae > Aureobasidium > Aureobasidium sp. GC_Fusr_1. The sequence goes on along the minus strand of JALPCE010000005.1, from coordinate 163,377 downwards.
TCCTGGGGCTCAACCTGATAGCGCACTTATGTTAGCATGCTGTTCCGAGGGCCGGGCTGGTGTATGCGGTGGGTGGCGGCTGTCGGAATGTGTAGCGGAGCGGCGATGGAGGTTTCGTACCTTGGGAGTCTGCGACTTGACCTTACCGGCACGAGCGAGGGATCCGTGGACCTTACCCATATTGTCGATTTAATGGGGTTGTTGGATGACTTGAAAGGTTTGTAGGTTGCCTGTGGGTGGCGAACAGAGGTCAGTCGCTGTCGCTCGTTCAAAGTTGAGTCAAAATTGATGGCGAAAAACACGGCGGTAGTTTCGAGCGTCGTGAAGATGGGCTGTGATAGAAAATGGGCGTACTCACGTTGGCGCAAGTTGTCGTCGGTCGTCCTTCGAGAAGAGTGCAGGCAAAAATGAGTTGAGTCTGTGTTAGACCGCCGGCAGGGCTGTTCGCTTAACTGGCCAATGACAAGCCGGCAGTCTTGGCAAAGTCATCCCATCATTGCATCTGATCAAGTTGATATGATCTCTGGTCGACGTCTCTGTCACGCTTAAAATCACTTTCACAATACTCTGTTGTTCCCAAGATGCACGTCAAGAATTCAATCATGTTCGGTCTTGGACTGGTGGGCTCGTCGATGGGCTCCCTGCTTCCCAGCAGCCAGTACATCTTCGCAAACCCCTCTCCGGAGGCAACCTCGGGCTTCCGCATCCCTACCGTGCACGAGTCTGCTATTCAAGCACGCCGTATACTTCGTCTCGAAAACATTGGCACATTATCGACTGTTTTCCCATCTGGTTCTTCTACGAGTCAACATGCAATTCATCTTCTGGAACAGCGACCCAGTGGTCTCGGGGGCGTTCCCATCGGCTTGATGGACTATTATGCCGACTGTGAGCCCGACAGTGGCAATCCTACTATTCTTGCTTTGGACATTGCTACCTCTTTCAAGAACGTGGCAGCCGGCAGTAACATCACTTTGAGTCTACGGTGGCACCCCCAAGACGGTAGATGGCACAGTGCTGCTAGCCTGCCTAGATTTTCTCTGGTCGGTCACCTCGAGGATATTGATGATGCCGATGCTTCAAAGGTTGGTCTTGCAACCTGTTTCGTCAAGAACCACCCAGATGCCGTAGCGTGGCTGCCAGGCAATCGAATTCATACAAGTCGCTGGGTCAGACTTGTTGTCGAGGATATATACTGGATTGGCGGGTTTGGAGATCGTGCCTACATTGGCTGGATTCCTCTGGACGCATATCATAGTAAGTAACTCGAGGACACGCATCGCACAATCAACAACGACCGGTGTGCACCATCCTTATGCATCGAAATTTGCTAACTTTACCATCTTAGATGTCACGCAACAAGAGATCGATGGCGGCAAATTGCCTGGCGAGAAGTCCACATGGGGTTGGTCGGAATGGCTCTAAGATGCTGCTCGAGTATACGGATATCATTCCCAGGAACGACTCTTTCAAATGCATGTCTACCTCTCCCATCATTAGAGGCTTGAGCACTCTTCCGATGTTTCATTGCAGGGGGTTTCCACATGTGCTAGAAAGCAAGCAATTCACATCTCTGCATGTACAAGTATCGAAGTGAATCGCAGATTCTATCAAGGTCGCAACAGGCAGTTTGTGGATTTCATCCTGACTACTACACAGTGTCAATCGCGCCGTGGGTGGTGTCCTTGAGGATAAACCAAGCAACCTCGAATTTGGTACCATGCGGAGCGGATGGCAATCGCAGCTTGAAGGATTGCAACCGAACTCGGAAAAAGACGTGAGGAGTGAAGGTGGACATGCAAATCATCAATCGTATCACGAGCAACATCACAAAGGAGCACGAACATATTGTTTGATGATGTAAATGCCATGTCAATTGTTGCAGATATCTATCTAAGCAACACCCAATCAAATAGGACGCCGTTTCGTGAATTTCGATCGTTGAGATCGTAATGGTCCATAACTTTTGACCCGATTCCATAGCCTTTTGTTGAACTCCATCTTCCGTCATGCAATCATTATAGTTGAATAAATGGGGTATCTTTGTTGAATGAACGCTTTGATGCAGCTGTTGAGTGCTGTCATCCCAAATGGTACTGTCATCTCAAATGGATGCAGGGTTGTGTTGTAGTTGTGCTTTTAGGTGTGCTTCTGGCGGAAAGCAATGGCAGCGTTGACCATGTTGGTCAAAGCCTCCTTAGTCTCCTTCCACTGGCGGGTCTTGAGACCACAGTCAGGGTTGATCCAGAGCTGCTCAGGCTTGAGGTACTGGAGCATCTCTTCGATGCGCTCCTTGATCTCTTGCTCGCTGGGAACTCTGGGAGAGTGGATGTCGTAGACACCGGGACCAATGTGTCTGGGGTAGTCCTCGTCGATGAAGACCTTGAGGAGCTTGGCGTCACTCTTGCTGTTCTCAATGGAGAGGACATCAGCATCGAGGGCAGCAATGGCGTGGAAGAAGTCCTGGAACTCGGAGTAACAGAAGTGACTGTGAATCTGAGTAGAGTCCTTAACACCAGCAGTAGAGAGCTTGAAGCTGTCGACGGCCCAGTCAAGGTAGTTCTCGCGCTCCTTGCCGGAACGGAGAGGGAGACCCTCACGAAGAGCGGGCTCGTCGACCTGGATGACGTAGATACCAGCGGCCTCAAGGTCAACAACCTCGTCGCGCAGAGCAAGAGCAAGCTGCTGAGCCTGAACCGACTGGTGAACATCGTCACGAGGGAAAGACCAGCGAAGACAGGTGATAGGACCAGTAAGCATACCCTTCATGGGCTTCTTGCTGATGCTGGCGGCGTACTTGCTCTCTTTGACGGTCATGGGGGCAGGGCGAGAAATGTCACCGACGATGATCGGGGGACGGACGCAGCGAGAGCCGTAAGACTGGACCCAAGCGTGGGTGGTGAAAACGTAACCATCCAGACGCTCACCGAAGTACTGGACCATGTCGTTACGCTCGGGCTCACCGTGGACGTAGACGTCGAGGTTCAACTCATCCTGGATCTTGACGACGTCCTGGATCTCCTTCTCAATGAACTTCTCGTACTCCTCGGCAGTGATCTCATTCTTGACAAGCTTGTTACGCTGCAGACGGATCTCCTTGGTCTGGGGGAAGGAACCGATGGTGGTAGTGGGGAAGATGGGAAGGCTGAGGTGCTCCTTCTGTTGAGCGTAACGAGTGTCGAAGGGCGACTGGCGGTTGTGCATCTCAGCAGTGACCTTGGACTGTCTCTCCTTGACCTTTGAGTCGTTGGTACGGGCAGAAGAGGCACGGGCCTGCATCGACTTGGCGTTGGCCTCGAGCTGCTCGCGGACGGCGGCGGGGCCCTCGGTGACAGCCTTGGCGATGATGGCAACCTCGACGGCCTTCTCGGAGGCGAACGAGAACCAGTCCTTGACTTCCTCGGGGAGGGTCTTCTCGCTGGCGAGAGTGTGGGGAGTGTGGAGGAGGGAGCTGGACGAGGCAACGATGACTCTGTCCTTGCCGAGCTTCTGAACGGCGGTCTCGACGACCTCAATGGCCTTCTTGAAGTTGGTCTTCCAAATGTTACGGCCATCAACGACACCAGCAGACAGGATCTGCTTGGGGCCGAGGTGGTCAATGACTTGTTGGAGCTGCTCGGGGTGACGGACGAGGTCAACGTGGAGAGCGTAGAGGTTCTTGAAAGCGGCGTCGACAACGTCGAAGTTGTGGACGATGTCACCGAAGTAGGTAGCGAGGACGATCTGAGGGCCCTGAGCAGCCGAGAGTTTCTCGTAGGCAGGCTTGAAAGCCTCCTTGACCTTGGCGGGCAGGTCGAAGACGAGGACAGGCTCGTCGATCTGGACGGTCTCGGCACCAGCCTTCTTCAGCTCCTGCAGAAGCTGCTCGTAGACAGGCAGAAGCTTCTCGAGGAGAGTGATGGGCTCGACGGACTGGCCACGGTCGGCCTTGCCGAGGGCGAGGAAAGACACGGGACCGAGGAGGACAGGGCGGGTGGTGACGCCGGCCTCCTTGGCCTCGAGGAAGTCGCGGACAGGCTTGGGGTTGGATGCGAGCTTGAAGGTCTGGTTGTCTTGGAGGGTAGGCTTGACGTAGTGGTAGTTGGAGTCGAACCACTTGACCATCTCGAGCGAGGGCACATCGATGCCGTCGCGCTGGTGACCACGGCCCATGGCGAAGTACTCGTCGAGGGGGTCGAGGCCATGCTTTGAGTATCTCTCGGGGATGGCCTGGCATGGGGTCAGTATGCTGGGGTATGAAGTATGGAGCAACGCCAGAGATGGCGGGGAAAGGGAGGCTTACGTTGAACATCTGGATGTGGTCGAGGACGTGGTCGTAGAAGGCAAAGTCGTTGCTGGGGATGATGTCGACACCGGCGTCCTTCTGGATCTTCCAGTGCTCGCCACGAAGTCTCTTGCCCTCGGCGAGCAAGTCATCTCTCGACAGCTTACCGGCCCAGTATGCCTCGTTGGCCTTCTTCAGGTCTCTCAGACGTCCCATGCGGGGGAAACCCAAGATTGAAGATTGAACCATGGCTGCTGATGTGTGAAAAGGAAAATGAACAGGGAAAGAGGAAAGGGGAGATGCGGATGGAGGCACAATGGACAGCAGCGCAGGCACGTTTAAGTAGTCGTCAGATTTTCCTATGGCGCTCAGACCACGTCGACAGCGGAGCATGTTCGCTCACTGCAACTGGAAACGTTGAAGAGTCCCCGCGGTGCGCCATCACGCCATTGTTCGCATGGCCCCTCGACCTGGCATTCAAAAGGCTGCTCTTCTTCTCGTCCACGTTCAAGTCGTCCCTTTGTGCTTGTATCGACGTTTGTGCCTCCTTCATAGGCTGCCTTCTTCACTGCATGGCAGCTTGATATTGTTGACGACTGGGCGTTGGCTGAATTCCAATGACTCCATCGCAAGCCCACCCTGCGTATGTAGATCTCGACCCAGGACGCGCTAACCTGCCACCAAGCTCGCATTCACCTCTACGATTACTCGTACATTCTCATGACATCTCGTAACACGCCTTCTTCAATCTTCCATGCGATGTGTCTTTCCAAAATGCCTTCTCTGCATGCCGCCGAACACGCAATACCATTACTCACATGTTGATCGCGCATCTTGCAATCTGAACCTCTCTCCACAAAAATGCTGTGCTTTCGGTGATTCATAGCCGCCTGCCCTCATTGGCACGAGCTTGTCGGTTGGCCGATTGCGGAGCCTGGGGTTTCTCAACCCGACACAAAGCGTCAGTTGCCCTAAAGCGTTCTGATTGGACGATCACGGGCTGCCCAGTCTTCGACCACTCTCTTCGTACTTGCAATGAGACGAGGGTAAACTTTACGAATCTATATCATGCAAATCAACATAGACAATCCTGCTAGTTTTGGTAAACATCGGTCGTCTTGTGGTTGTAGAAAAGTGCTCTCTACTCTCGACTGGATTGTAATGAGCCCTACTTCTTTGCCTTGTGACGGTAGGGACTTTGCAATGCACCTTCCTGCTCGCAGTAAATTCAAGCACCATGAAGTTGGGTGTTTAAGGTAGGAAATGGCATCCATCACGCTTGCCCTTGAGCGTTGGCCTGTACTCGATCAAAATCCTGTTAACCATCTGTCTCTTGTCACATTGTTTTCAAGTCCACATTTTTTTACTCCAGTCGACTCTTACAACAAGATTGCATTTGCAATGGCGGCAGCAAAGCTTTGCTGTACTGCGCCTCTGCGATCACAATCACCCGTTGATACACCATCAAGGCCTGTCAGGCACTTCAAGTCTTTGGCCAACATCAAGACACATTTTGCTTATAACAGGCATGACCCAGCTACCAGAGAACACACAGAGAGGAGCCACTCGCTCTACCCAGCAGACGATCTTGAGCTTCGGCATATCTTTGTTGCTGCCTCCTTACCGGAGGACCACCCTCACGCTCTCAGGATCGCCCATCGCAAGCCTGAGGTCGACGAAAGTATTGTTCATTCACCAAGCTTCACCAACAAGCTGCGCAGACAATTGAGTCGCAGGACTCTAACAACGGACAAGCCTCACAAGGAGACAACAAGTAAATCGACAGTCAAGCCATTCGCATATTCAAGAAAGAGGTTGGGACACGGCCTTCCAGACCTCGCTGGTGATTATGATGATGATGCTCGGTCATTATGCTTAACCGAATCTCGGCTTGCTTCTCTCAAGAACGACAGCCGTGTGACGACAGATGCCAAATCAGTATCTCCTGAATTTGTTAATCACTATGCCATTGTATCAGATGAGCCTCGCCGATCAATCAGTGTACCTCTGGCATCCTATCCGGCAGACTCTGCATCGCAGCCAAGACGTTCAATTTCCTTTTCCAATATGCAGCAGGATTTCAAAGGTGCTCTCACCATCCATCTACCTGGTCCTACGTTCATGGATGCGGACGATATATGGCCATCGTCTCCCGCAGCTGCAAAAACAGGCCCTATGGAATCTTGCAGGACACCCAACTCTGCTGAATTGCCAAACTCTCGACTGTCGTCTCAGGAGTCCAGTCGACCACAGCTGATAAGGACCAAATCAAGAAGTCCTGATAAACACAAAATGTTGCCAAAAGACTCGACGAACTCGCTGCACTTGAATGACATGCAAATCTCGCAGCATTTACGTACACGATCACAGGTTTCAGAAGCGTCAAGTGCAAATGAGTCCGATAAGCAGAACCGCCATACACACGCAAGTCTCAACAGCATCGTGCTCTCCTCCATGGAACTTGGACGCTGCAAGAGTATCTCCAGCTCTGGCTTTGCAGGCTCGGCTGGACCTTCTACCTGGGAGAAGGTTCTTGAGGATGAATCTTCGTCTATCTACAGTCGTAGACCAAGCATGGCTTTAGAGAGCCCGCTCGAGGCGCCTAAGGTACATTCGCCCGATCTCTCTGAGAAGACTATTCAGGGAGACGCGATGACTAACGACATACCTGGACTCACCAACCAGGGCAAGGAGAACACCAGTCGTCAAGCAGAAAGAGTCATATCAGCGTCTACTGGCATCAGCTTCGTGGCAAGTGGTTCAGCTTCTCATTACGATCTTGAAGATTCTGCATCTGTGAGCGGCTCTGCATGCGTCAACAGCTGGGTTGGTTGTAACACGACGTGTTCCCTTCCAAAGAGCGACAGTTCGGGAAGCCTTGGGAAGCTTAGCAAATTCAGAGAAGACCTCAATGATTGCTCTACTGTTCCAAAGTCTGGAACGAAGCGTCGCTCGGTCTTGCGCATACTGTTTCCCAAACTCACACGGTCCAAGCTTCGAAGCACCAGCACGCCGTTGCTCGGTGGTAGGACCAGGTCTTCTCTCAATCAGACGTACGATGGAACTGGGGACTCACAAGACTTATTGTCTGTGTCACAGTCTTTCCTCAAGCCACAGAGCAGTCAGCGCTCGGTCAGCTTCGTTGACAGAGCGGGTACAAGACCCGCGAGTGCACTTTCAGCTGGTTCCTTGGCTGTTACTCCTTCTTTGCAGTCACGGCAATCCTTGGTAAACTACGAAAGAAGTCTTTCGATTGTGGGTAACAACCGCCGCCGCAAATCGACGTTGGGTGGACCGAAGATCCAAGTACAGGGGAATGAAGATCAAGGTGATTATCCCGAACGAACTATACGTCGTGCTGGTCCCCTCCTCAGCCCCGGCAGAAAAGGAACGGAAGAAACTCTGATGGAAAGAGCACTGCTGCAACACCAAGCAGAGAAAGCAGCCCTTCTCCGTCCAAGCAGCCAGAGGAATGAGACCGTACCGTCCCCAATGTACGCACCTGTTTTCACAAGCTCTTTCGGCTTCCAATCTACCAGCGAAACAAGATTGTCAGCAGCGACGCTCGAGGATGTAGACCCGTTAGAACCCGAAGAGCCGATAACTGCTTGTGAAAGTCAGAGTATGCAAGATCTTGGGTCATCCAAAGATACTGCCGCTGATGCTTCTTCGTTTCGCAAGAAGAAGCGCAGCACTATCTGGACCACGAACACAATCGATACCAAAGATACCAAATCACACCTTCACAAAATGACTCCTCCGCACTCCTGGAGCCGTTATCCATCTCATACACGAGAAAAACGCTGTAGCTCGGCTGGGCGTCACGATGGTATAGTCAGTCGAGATTTTGCTCATGTCCAAAATCCACGCAACTCACACCAAACTGTCTCCTCGGAGGAGATGGCGACCTCGCCCAAAAGCTGGCCGCGTCTAGTCAATGCCAAGAGAAGAAATTGGATTGTCAAGTCGCGGTCGATGACATTCGGTACAGTCTTTCGCTACTATTCTAACCTTCTTACTTCTTCAGCAGCCCGTAATCGCCGGTCTTCTACGGCAACAGGTGGTAGACTAGAGCATCCAGAGCTTGAAGTTTTGCCTCCAATGCTACCGACACACCCGACCTCCTCACAGCACCTAGGAGTCGAGAACCAATTTGTTCGTCTCGTGGATCACATTGAAGAAGAAAGCCATCACATCAGAGAGGAGGGGCTCGACCTCATCCATCGACATCGCCAAGAATCAACACCAAGTGTAGACAAGTCTCCATCTGGACACGTTCCACCCGTCTTTTGTATGCATGACGGATCTCAGATTATGCGTAATCAGGAGGCAGGTGATTTGGAAGCTAGAAATGACTCCGAGGACAAGTCCGTTCTACCTGGGTCGGTAGACGGAAACATCGAGGGCAGGCCTGCAGAGCCAGACCGAGCACTGAGTGCAAGAAGGTTGTCTCGCATGTATCAAGCTTATGTGCAGCTTCCGGCATCCTTGGACAACACTGAAGTCGAGCAAAGCGGTGCTGCAGATGACACCAGTCAACTACCATATGGGCCTACCGCTGTTGGGCCGGCTGAGATTGATTCGAAGACGTCTACCACCGGATTCCTGGCCGTTCCATCTGGCAAACAATCAGTCTCCTCCGGTCCAGTCACTCGTCACTTTCCCTCGGTCACTCTAGTTGATGACCGCAAGGGACATTGGCGTAGTGTCAGTTTGTTGTCGGTGGATTCTGGAAAGAGTGTTTGTAAGAGCACTAGGGATCTGCTGGAGGTCGTCAGGGCAACCCAAACACAGGAGCTTGAAAAATTGTTGGGCACATCTGATTTATCGATGATGGATGGGAGCACACTCTGAATGATCATGGATCGTCATTCTTACCGGAAATTTGTACATGGCTGGGTTGTGTTGTTGTTGAGATTGATCGGGTACTGCAACGCAGAGAACAAGTAGATTTTACGGAGTATCCACTTGCCTCTGTATTTCATAAACATGATCGTCCACACAGCCTACGGCCTTCTTATATCTCTTGCGAGCAGAAACGTGTTTCTTGTAACACATGCCTTGTGGGAGAATCGCTCAAGGGCACCGAAACAAGATATCGGAGATTCTTGAGATCTTTGTTAGTACAGTTTCTATTGTTGTATAAGGTCAAGCAAATGAGAGACGAGGCTATCAAAGATCTCAAGGCTATGATTCGCCTCTCTATCTACGTGCTGAACTTGAAACCTCCGTTGCAGCTGATGACAGAGCCTGTGGTATAAGCAGCATCGGGGGTACAGAGCATAGCGATGACACCGGCAGTTTCGGATTCGTATGCCTGTTTTACAAACGGTCAGTCTTCTGGCTTCAAGCCCAGACCAGGTTATGGCTTGACTTACAGGTCGGCCTCCAGCGATTTCAGCGCCCTTGACCAAGTCCTCACTATCAACGCCGGGGCGGACGGCTGCGAGAGGAGTGTTCTTGAGCCATGGTGCAGTGCCCTCTTGGAACTCTTTTGAGACTCCGCTCCACATATCTTCAAAGTAGGCGCACAGTCAGCAAATGGAATGGTATAGCAAGAGCAACGACACTTACCAGTCATGACAGGGCCAGGGTTGATGGCATTGACGGTGGTTCTCTCGGCCAACTCGCGAGCCCAGGTACGTGTCATGGCCTCGACAGCAGCCTTTGAGCCTCCATAGACACTCTGCTCGCTAAAGCCACAGCTGGCACTGACACTGCTGACATTGACAATGCGACCACTGCGATCGGTAGGCAAGTACGGGAGCGCAGCCTTCATGAGGAAAAGAGGACCTCTGACATTGACGCGGTAGACAAAGTCAAAGTCTTCGGCATTGCACTTCTCAATGGGCAGATTGGACGCAACGCCTGCATTGTTGATGATGATGTCGATCTGCAACTTGCGCGTCTTGGGGTGTGCAAAGTGGTTCAGGGCTGTGGCGATGAGGTGTGCGGGACCGTTCTCACTGCCCATATCGGCTTGTACGGGTAATGCTCTGATTCCATGCTCTTTCTCGAGTCGCTCGGCCAGTTCTTTTGTGATGGATTCGGACGAGTCGGACGTGTAGTTCATGATCAGGGAGCTGCCCTTGGACGCAAGGTTCTCGCATACTGCGGCGCCGATACCTGGATGTTGTTCGGCCACTCTTCGATATGGACTCTCATAGCCAATGATGGACACATACCTCTAGAGGCACCAGTGACGATGGCGATCTTGCCATCCAGCACTCTGTATCCATTTCCGCTACCAAGATTGGTCGATGCGGTACGAGACACTCCAGGACGAGACATGATTGATTGCAGGGTTCGATTTCAAGGTTCGTTTGATTGGGTAGAGCACTTACTGTGTACTTTGGCTTGGTACTGCGTTATTGTGTCAAGTTCGTCTTGGTGGGGTTAAATAGGTACTCGTCCCGGTGACGAATGTGGGGGTGCTTCGATTCATTTAACCGGACCGGGTAAATCGCAGTTGTTACTCTTTCTAAAGAATGAACATCGCTGAATCTCAACTTGAAACAACTCGAAGCCATAGAGTTGGATACAAATAGCAGCAAGTGAACAGATGCTATACCTCAACGTCTGACACTGCGTCGAGAGCTCGAGAACATACCCGCTCTAGAACCAAACAGTTCACTCGACATGCCCCTTGAAGATGTTGAGCCGCCCTTAACGCCCCGTATATTGGCAAGTGCTCCATCATACGTTGATCCTCTCCTTGCACGAGGTATGTTAATACTCGATGCCGATGACGGAACTCTGGAAGGCAATGGCTGAGGTCGATTGGAATACTGAGACGGATGCGTCGACCCGCGTCTTGGATCAATCGTTGGCATTGAGTTCGGCTGCATGTCCGGTCTTATAAAAAGACCACGGGAATCTCTGGGAGCCCGATCCATCGATTCTTGCACACGACCACTGAATGCCGTGTCTAAGTCATAAATACGATCACGACCGAGCTGCGGATGTTCGACAAAAGAGAGACCGTTCATGGTTTGAGATCTTGCTTGAGAGCTGCTTTGAACAGGTCTCCGAGGCGGTGCCATCCTAAAGTCTGGCATGGTTTGCTGATTTGTCCGCGACACCAAGGGAGAGGAAGCAAGATAGTGTCTTGAGTTACGACCCTGGTCTGCTCGGAAGAAGGGACTAGTTACCGATATACCATTTGATTGTCGAAGGACATTGACTCGTTGTGGTGACGGAGTATGAGGTCTGTTCGATTGACGATTGTATGGTGGTTGAAAAGCATCTTGTTGGACTTGTGCTCCATGGTATGGTGATGGATCTGCCAGGGGTAAACCGCTTTGAGCAGGTCGCTTGAACGGTTGGTGTTGACCGTAGTATCCCGTGCGTGTTCCTCGAACAGGTAGTGAGTATTGATCGGCCCCTGAATAAGCGTCATATGACTCTTGAGGTCCGCGAAACGCGGTGTGTGAGTCATATATGATATCTCCTCTATTGGCAAACTGCTTATGAGGCGACATGTACGTCGGCAGTCGCTCGGATGTGATGAAGTCAGTTCTCGAAACGTCGTCGATGCTATCGACCGGCTGAATCTTCCTCTTTTGCTGCTTGGGTGGTTTGAAAGGGGCCGATGGGTTCGTAAAATTCGAGCAGTCTGACTGTAGGGCACCGCTCATGTAAAGCGGGTCGTCAGACCTAGTGTCAGTACTGTTGTTGATCCCAGTACGATCCCGCGGCTCCCAAGTCTCACGCTGAGTGTTTGTAAGCTGAGGACCAGTACGTGAATCGTTGCTTCGATTGACAAAGCTTGGTCGCTGATTGTTGCTTTGCTTGGGCATAGGTGGTGGCTGGAAGTGATTGCTTCTAGAAGAAATGTTATGGGTAATTGAAGAAGCTGGTGGGGGTCTTATTCCAGACCTCTTCTGCACTGATGGGTCTTTCGATGGGCTCTGTGGATTGCGTGATTCGTAGCGATACTCAGATAGCTTTCGCCGCTTATTCTCGGTGCTCTGGACATTGTCTCCGGTATCTTGCGCGATGTCAGATGATGATGCCTGCCGAGTCCTATCAAATTCCTTACAAGTCCTCGAGGAGTCGCCTCGAAGTGTGGTGCTCGAAACGCTTGGAATGTGGTCCTCCGTTGTTCTTGGATCGGTCCGGTCAACACGGTCGCTACGTCCAGTGTGAGAAGTTGTGGCTCGTCCATTGGATGTATCATCCTCAAATAGACGTGAAGGAGGGAATGTGTAATCGATCCGAGGAGGAGGGTAACCAAGCGCGCTCAAATCTTCGTTCCGACGGTCCAGCTCTCTGTTTGTCATCGTCAGAGGATACCAAAACCAGAGCTGACCAGACTTACTGTTTTACAAGAGTAAATTGCTCGAGATAGTGCCTGATCTCGGGCTCTTTGGCTTTGTACCTTCTCTCTGCTTCTTCAGCTAGCGTGATTCGCTTCGTCAACGTCTGGATCTCCGTCTCAGCTTCTGCCTTTTCCAGCTTCAGTTTGTCTGTCTGGTCCTCGAGATGAGAGTGCGCCATCTGAAGACTACGAAACTTTGTGGCGATTGTAATTCCGTAGGTGACAAGGCCAAGGAACTGGAACTAAACCGAAGTCAGTTGCACATCGCGCACGACTGATTGTTTGATAGCATAGGTACTCGAAGCGCGTCCATGCCACCATCCTTGGTGTCGAGAGCCACGGGCGGACACTGGAAGAAATGATGAGGAATCTCCGAGTCGTATTGACCCTTGGCGAAGCCACTGATGGCATACATCTGCTTGAGCGCATGGTTGTTCTGTCTACTGACACAGACAGGACAGACGGCACGAGGTGCTTGTCCGGCGGGATGGAACGGAGGAGCTGTCGACGACATGAGAAGCGCACCGAAGGCTGAGAGCGCTTGTTACGTACCTCCGCCCTCAAGATGTTTTGCACATATGAGGTGCGCGCATTCGGTCATCCAAAGCTTCACGGCTGGTCTGCAAATGCCTTCGAGTTCTTGTCCATCGTGCACAGGGCTGCGTATGTCGTGAATAGAGTCGTGGCATATGTTGCAGCTGAAGATAAGATCAAGTGGCTGAAGAGGCTTCGTAGGGTCAGATTCGGCGGCCATGATACTCGGTATGTAGGCGCGATCGAAATAGGTCAGTGTGGATCATTGTCAGAGAGGTAGAGTTCACGCAGGTGGCGGCGCTTTGGTTGGGCGTGCCTGCCTGTCTCGAAGTGGACCGAAGCACAATTTGGGAAAGTGCCTGCCTACTTTGCACACACTTTCATGCCATGTTCATCACATCTAAACTTGACCTTTCTTAGGGTCAACCGAATATTCAGAAAAGGTTGTGTTTCAAGGCATGTCGAATTTGGAACGTCTAAGGAAAGGAAAATGTACATGTTCGGTGCATCTACTCGAACGTTCTGCAAGGGTAGCTGGAGCGAAGTCAGTAAATGTCGTGTGCACGACGAAAGGCATTTAGACACGTACTTTGTGCTGTAAGACTGCTCCTTGAGCATCTCGTAGCGCTTGGGAGTGGATGAGGGGTATCTTGAGGTAGGGAATGGGGGCAGGCCGTTGGCACCCAGCACACTGAGGCCAGCCTTGTTGTCCTTTTGGAAGAAGGCCGAAAGACCCTTCTCACCCTCCTCCTTCAACGAGACCAGCTGCTTGGCGCCGGCGTCGCCGATTTGCAGAACATTCTCCTTGGGGTTTTGTGCACTTCCAACAGTCAAGAGACCAACAACGTCGGGCTGCTTGACAACACTGAGCTTGGGGTATTGTCTGCGGACGTCGCGCTTCCAGTAGGGGTTCTCGGCAAGGTCGGCAGCAGGGACGGTGGTTGGGTCGTCGTAGAGCTTGGGATCCACGGCTCCAGGGGAGGGAAGACGGTACTGAGGGTTGAGAGGGATACCCGAGGAGCGCTTGGGGTCGACAGCAAAGAAGTCACCGATGCGCTTCCAGATGCCGGTGGGTTGCACAGTGTATTTCTTGTAGGCGGCGTGTTTGCCAGCGGCCGAAGAGGCCAGCTTCTTGAGCTCGGCGACCATGTTGGGTGTGAATTGGGAATGCGACGGTTCAAAGGCGACGATGAATTGACGACGACGAGCTTGGCCGATGTTCAAATGCCTTGTTCGGGATTGGATGGGACGCTGTCCGTGCACCTCGCTCTCGCGTCTACCAACACCAAACTACTGCACCACGCAACCACTCTCCAGATCAAGAAGGACGAATTTCTTCGCCGTGAATCTCCTGAAGAAAACAAACCGAGTGAGCAAGCATTGTATCATGAGCACAAGCACAAGTTCGCTGCGCAGCATCCTGCCACAACTCGAGACGGCTCTCAAGTCTTTTCAGTCATCTGATTCCAAGTTTCGCATTGTCCGAAGTATCAACCCCTCTGCTTCAACTTCACCGTCGCCAAAGACTCTGTTCATCCTCGATTCATCCTTCAATCCACCGTCCAAGGCTCATTTGGCTCTTGCCAAATCTGCCCTACATTCCTCTTCAACCAAGCAGCATCAGTCTCCATTCAGATTGCTGCTTCTCTTCAGCACTCACAATGCCGACAAGGCTCCATCCGCGGCTTCTTTCCCTCAACGTCTGGCTCTCATGACTGTTTTCGCCGAGGATCTGTTGAAGGATCTCCAAAGCACGGCGAATAACCAAGACTATGTGGCACCATCAGTCGACATAGGCTTGACCACTGCTCCTTACTATACCGACAAGAGCTTGGCCATCTCAAAGGAGGGCGCTGAGCAGTATCCAGACTCTCCGAGCCATGTACATCTACTGGGTTTTGACACTATCACCCGCTTCTTCGCTGCAAAGTACTATCCCAACTTCAATCCGCCACTTTCGGCGCTTAACCCTTACTTTGATGAGGGACATCGGTTACGTGTGACTCTGCGCCCATCAGATGAGTACGGTACGGTCGAATCACAACAGGACTTTGTCAATTCGCTGGCCAGGGGTGACATGGAAGCCGATGGAGGCAAACGCGAATGGGCTTCGCAAATCGAAGTGGTACATGCTGAAGAAGGTGTCGGTGTAAGTAGCACGAGGGTAAGAAAGGCAGCCAAGCAACAAGACTGGGACGAAGTCCATCAGTTGTGCACCGAGGGCGTGGGAAAGGCTGTGAAGGAGAATACAATCTATGAAAGTGATGATCGGGGAGCGAAGATGGCTTGATAATCACTCGCAAGCATAATGACAACCAGCAACAGGGACGTACGTAAATTTGAATTAGTGAGTTTTGTTGGACACTTTGGCTGTCCGATGAATCTCTCTTGATATTTGCCATAGGCCGTTTTGAGATATTGACACCAATGTCCTGGCGAGTTGGACGATGTCGAGTAGACTCCCGCGTAATGCTTCGCGTATGTATGTACCGTAAGAGCCAACGCGAGCGGGATCCAACCTTATGATTCGTATGTTCGTGTCCTAAATACCATGTACAAAGGAGGGCGGAGGTAAGAGCAAGTCCGGGCGCATCAATAACTAGTCTTGTCGAGCTCGATGGCCGAAGAAATTCGTTGCTCAGTTGGCGACCCACATGATACAGACGACGACATCCATGCCCTTGGCCTCGCCGCCCTCGTACTTGTAGTTCCAGATGCCGTCCTTCTCGGTGTTCCAGTATGCGCCAGTGGCAGAGTGCATACCGCGGCGGCCGACAGTGGCGGTTGAGGGAGTGGTAGGGGCGTCAGAGCCAGCAGGACGTGGGTCGGTCAGGTGCTGGATGATGGTGGAGTTTACGGCGAACTTGTACTGGACCTCGCCCTTGGATTCGGAGATGAGAGCGGTCAGAATGGATTTCTATAGAGCGTGTCAGAAAGCGGTCAAGGTGGCCGAGAGGGCAAGGCATACAATGATTTCGGAGTTCCATTGCTCTGTCTGGGCGTGGTTGTATGCGGTGGCACTGCTGAAGGCATTGTTGCAAGCCTGGCCGGTGTCAGTATGTGTAGCCTTCCGAGTCTCGTAATCAGGGCGCATACGTCGGCAGCGATCTGGCTGAGGCGGGTTTCGGTAACTGGCTAGAGAACAAAGTCAGACGGGCAACGTCGCGTGCGGTATGGCGGGCTACGGCGTACGCAGGTGGACATGGTGACGGCGAGGGCGATTGGGTCAGATGTAGGCTCAAATCGATCTAGAGGAATTGATGGATTCTTTGATAGTACGGCGAGGCTTTGTGTGTGAGAGATGGTATGCGACAGTGACTTGAAATGGTGTGGTTGGATTTGTTTACTATCGCAGCGGAACATTGCTGCCGGTCCGAGCTTCTGTATCCTCAGTGAAGCGTGGGGTCTGCTTTGCCATGTGCAACACTGCCTTTGGCCCAGCGGCATCTTTGATTTTTAGAGACGAGAGAAAGAGGCACCGCCGTTCTTTTCCGAATTGACTCTCTTGGTGGCTCATGATACCTAGTCATGAACCATTGGATTACAACAGAATCATGCAGTCTGTTTTGCGGTCGTGTTCAAGGCGTGAGAACGTCTGGGGTTGGACAAGCACCTGAACCATCACGAATCGAATGCTCGCAGCAATTGACCTCATCGAGTATCACTGCCCGCTCAATCCAATGCCGTAAGGCTTCTAGCTTGTGCTAGGTGACCACCAAAAAGTTGAGTATCGAAACAAAATCGGTTGGCCTATAATATCGCGACGAGGCATGTCGCTCGGAGAAAGCATCTTGACCAATCACACGGCGCACGTGTCAGATCTCAGCCAGGCGTCATGCTCGAGCATTTCGCTGCATCAATAATTGATTGCATCTTTTTTCTTCGCCAGTCGTTCTCAGAGCTCAGCAATCCATTGACTGTTATCTGCTGTACCATCTTCGACTTCTGCCTCGCCAGTTCGATCCTCAATCATCTCACATCGCCATCATGTCGTCGCAACCACTTCTCCAGACAGCACCTGGTACACATGCCCTCATACGAGCTGCCCACGACCCGTCGACCTCCCATACTGACTCGATCTGTTCACAGGCAAGCGCATCGCCCTGCCCACTCGCGTTGAGCCCAAGGTCTTCTTCGCCAACGAGCGTACTTTCCTCAGTTGGCTGAACTTCACCGTCATCCTGGGCGGTCTTGCCGTCGGTCTCCTCAACTTCGGCGACAGGGTTGGCCAGATCTCTGCTGGTCTCTTCACTCTGGTTGCCATGGCCACTATGATCTATGCCCTGGTCACCTTCCACTGGAGAGCAAAGAGCATCCGCATGAGAGGCCAGAGCGGCTTCGACGACCGCTTTGGTCCTACTGTCTTGGCCATCGCCCTGTTGGCCGCTGTCATTGTCAACTTCGTCCTCCGTGTTACTGGAGCTGGTGGCAGCCACAAGTGAGAGCTTTGATGGCCTGCGGGAGCAACCAAATCAGCAAGATCAAATCCGAAAACAACAACCACAATATAGACTGGTCAACGAGCTGCACTTCAGTCGTTGGTCCGCGGCCGCGCGGTCCCTTTGTATCGTTATGATATCCATACTGAGATTCCTCGAACAATCTCTGGCGTTGAGGGGTGATTTTTGGCATGTATCAATTGATAGGCAAATCGGAGTATAACCATGTACATAATCACACGAAAGAGGCGTTGGATAACCGTCCTCAAATAAAGCTGTACTCTTCCATGTTTGATCTTCATTTGCTCGTCTCTAGTGTCTAGGGGATTTGATCAGGTTGCTAAAAGAGCCAAAAAGATGATCAGTTTTGAATCTCCTCCTCCTTCCAACCGCCAACTTTTCTTCCACCTTCCTTGCGCTTGACTCTACACCACATGCCGACTTCCTTGTCCATGATGAATTGCCATATAACACCAACCCAGCTACGATGGTAAGGCAGATCTTGATAAAACTCCTTGGCGATCTCGTTGACCTTCCAAAGTCTGGTCCAAGGAATGGCTGGGAAGTCGTGATGCTCATTGTGCAGACCGACGTTGTAGGTCAAGAGATTGAGAGGTCCATAGTAGGAGAAAGTCTCAGGAACCGGGATGCGTTGTTTGGGATCGCGCGCCTGCCTGTTCTCGAGAGAGGCACGGTCAAAGACGTAGTGCTCGGCGATAAAGTGGCCGGCCACAGGGTGCAAAGATCCGGCCAGGAAACTGCTCAAGATGAAGTATCCGACTGCTTTGCCTCCCCACGACTGGATAAGGACGTAATCAAACAGAAGCTGAACAGCAATGTTAAGAGCGTGAATCTTGGTCAGAGGGATCTGGTAAACCATCATAGGCCGCAAGGCGTAGAACAGAATCTGGAAGGTGCAGAAGAAGGCCTTGCCGGCGATAGAGTCGAGGAAAAAGGCCTCGAGAGCGGTGGGCAAGTCTGTATCAAGGCCATCGACACCAAGCGATTTGTGGTGGGTCAAATGGTAGGGCTAGGAAGGAGTCAGTGTTGGTTTGTGGCTGAAGCACTGAGTGAGACATACTCTGAAAGAGGCCGAGTATGGGATGCCAATAGGCAAGTTGGCGACGATAGCGAAAAGGCGATTCGCGAGACCAGATTTGAATGCAAGGTTGTGCGAGATTTCATGGATGGCCAGAAAGAGGTTCTGGTTGGCAGTGGCACCAATAACGTAGGCCGTGAGCCAGAAGCGCCAGGACCAGAAAGGAGTGTTGCTGAGAAGGTAGGCACATGTGCATTGAAGGCCTACGACTGCGAGGACAAGAGGAATCGTCAAGGGCTCGGGTCCGCACAACTTGAGCACCTGTTTGTAAGGTGTCAGCCAGGTCCAAAGGATTGCCGATTAGGAGCAGCGACTACCTCGGGGTGTGCCTTGATGATGGCCATGCGACGGGAACGGTGAGGTTCCTCTGTGTAAGACCAGAAGAATTGGTCATCCTGGGCCTCATGCTTTAGCGGCGCCGGGTCGCTGGAGCTCTTCATGTTGGCTCGGAGGGTGGCTGACTGCTCGCCCGCGAGCGTCGTGGTGGTAGCGATCGTGCTGGCGGCCATTGCTAAACTGACAAGAACGACTGGGTTGGACGATGGCGCGAGGAATCAAACACGAAGCATCTTTCGACTTTTAACAGACGGTGCTCCGCCTCGCTCACCTTGTGGAGAAGGGTCTCGTACGCGTAAAGTTCCACCTTTTCAAGGGGAACCTCCTGGGATCACCCGGTCGAGGCCTGCCCATTCGCCGCCAATCTTGTTTCTTGCTAGAGGGGTGACCCAGTTTGACATATCTCCAGCTCGTGTTCTTGTCATCCATCAAGCATCCAGCCATCAGAAGCTACCAAATCATAGGCTCACTCATAGAAAATCATTACCACAGAGCATCTGCCAGTTTTCTGCTCGTATAACACACTCGTAGGGCAATAATTCGCATGTCTTGAAGTTCACTTGTAAAGCCGCCCCGATGGCGTTGCTTTGACCACTGTTCTTGCGCAACAACGTGCAGCATGATAAGGGGTCATGTCATGAACTCACACGTCTACCTGTATGAGAAGAGTGCACAAGCCCCTAAAGTACCGTATCATAAATGATCAAACCAGCATCGGTGTTGTAGGCATAGAGGCGTTGAGAACAAGATGCGAAGCGTTGAGAACATCGTATGACTTGGCGGGCGTGCTAGTCGACTCGGGGACATGACCAAAGACAGACATGCATTTCGATGACCAAAAATCACAACTTTGTTGACGTCTAGGTCAACCAAGCGTCGAAGCACTCAGTGAGACCAGAACAGCGCATCTAGTCCACTCCTCTGCGATGTCCTGACATAAACGGGTCCTTCGCTCTATCTGATCACACAAAGTATGCACGTCCAACGACGATAGGACGAATAATATATTGGCCTGGCCTGCAGCTCCTCGAAACACGCCACCATGGCAGTCGCTGTCGACGAAGGATTTATTCTTTCAGATCCCGAAATCAGTCCTCCTGCAGAAAACTCGCATGGTCACGAGCCAGCGCATGACAGCGAACCATGCCAACTCGATACATTGGAAGCACACGATGACTTGAAAACTTCCGGCATCACTGCTGTAGATCATGCTGACAAAGACGAAGATGGCCATGCGAAGGTCGAATCGACGTCCATGCTAAATCTCGATGGTGCAGCATCGCAGGAGGCGCTCACAGAAGATGTCGAACCCGTGGCGTCTGACCTCGAGTCCATAACCAAGAGTGTCAACGAGCAAGCAAAGAACAGCCAAAGATTGAACCAGCAACAACCAACTCTCCACAGAATGCACAAGTTCACACTGTATGAAACGAATGCTCGATATTGGATAACTGGTTCAGATATCACAGACAAATATTACAAGCTTCTGAAGATCGACCGCACCGCACCTCCGGGTCAACTCTCTGTCTTTGAGGACGAAATTGTGTACAGCAAAAAGGAGGTCACACAGCTTCTTACGACGATCGACGATGGCAACAAGGCTACTGGAGGGCTGCGTGTCAAGTGCAGCTTCTGGGGTATCCTAGGCTTTATCAGGTTTACAGATTCATACTACGTTTTGCTCATTACCAAGCGACAGCAAGTGGCAATGATCGGCGGTCACTATATTTATCAGGTCGACGGCACTGAACTGTTTCCTCTGACAATCGGCGCTGGCTCTCGCTTTGCTCGGGAAAGAAATGCCGAAGAGGGTCGCTTTCTGGGAATCCTGAACAACCTCGATCTTACACGTTCGTTCTACTTCAGCTATTCGTACGACATCACTCGCACACTTCAGTACAACATCACCCGACAACGAAACGCGCTCAACCAAGGAGTACATCAACCCGGTCATGATTACGATGATATGTTCGTTTGGAACCATCATCTCCTGAGTCCGGCAGTGAAACATCTGAAGAATGCTTTCGACTGGTGTCTACCCATCATCCATGGCTTTATCGATCAGTCGTCTCTCGACGTTTTTGGACGTACCATTTACATCACTATAATCGGGCGGCGATCACGTTTCTTCGCTGGTGCACGCTTCCTCAAACGTGGAGCTAATGACCTTGGGTACGTGGCCAACGACGTAGAAACCGAACAAATAGTTTCGGAGATGCTTACAACCTCGTTCCATGCTCCCGGGCCCAGGCTGTTTTCCAATCCGAACTACACTTCGTATGTTCACCACAGAGGCAGTATTCCTCTCTACTGGACTCAGGACAATAGTGGTGTTTCCCCTAAGCCGGACATAGATGTGAACATGACAGATCCATTCTATCAGCCGGCGGCGATGCATTTTGACAACCTCTTCAAACGCTATGGGTGCCCTATTTATGTTTTGAATCTGATCAAGTCCCGTGAGAGGACAGCACGAGAGTCGAAGCTCCTCACAGAATTTCAGAATGCCCTGGAATACCTCAACCAGTTCTTGCCTAACGACAAGAAGATACAGTACAAAGCTTTCGACATGAGTCGGGCTGCAAAGACAAGAGGTGGAGATGTCATCGGTACGCTTGAAGTGATTGCAGAGGAAATTATGCAACAGACCGGATTCTTTCACAACGGAGATACGGAGGATGGATTGCCTCAAGTTCAGAATGGTGTGGCTCGAACCAATTGCATCGATTGTCTGGATCGTACCAATGCAGCCCAATTTGTCATCGGCAAGCGCGCTCTTGGACATCAACTACGAGCACTAGGCGTAATACCGACTGCAGATATGGAGTATGACTCGGACGCGGTCAACGTCTTCACACACATGTTTCACGACCACGGAGATACCATAGCCATTCAATATGGCGGATCTCACTTGGTCAACACCATGGCCACGTACAGAAAGATCAACCACTGGCACAGTCAATCGAGAGATATGGTGGAGAGCTTCAAGCGATATTACCACAACTCGTTTCTCGACTCTCAGCGGCAAGAGGCATACAATCTATTCCTTGGCAACTACATATGGGCACAAGGTCAACCCATGCTCTGGGATCTCTCTACAGACTACTACCTGCATCACACAGACCCCAAGAAATGGCTCGACCGTCCTCGCAAGAGCTATATCAATTGGTTCACGCCAGAGCATCTTGAGCGACGAACATTGCCACCAACAGCTCCGCGTAGTCAAGCCGCAAAACAAACCCAGCATCCGCCAGAATGCGATGACTACTGGCTGGAGTATTACAGACCTCTCGCAGTTTCGTCATTCGTCAAAGTCTACTCATACAAGATGAATACAAACCATCGTTTCCTGCCCGAGAGGCCGAACAAAGACACAAAATACAACTTCAGCCCGTTCACGCCTCGCATCGACTTGAATAGAAACTCGCCCGACTCGCCAGAGAAGAAACCTCTACGTAAAGGTGTGACGATTGTGGACCCTCAAAGCGAAAACGAGGCGGGCCATCAGCAGGTGGGCAGGAGTGCCGCAGTAACAACAATACCAGAGGGCATCCTGCGTGACACCACAGCCGAGCGCACGGCAGCAGATCTAGAAAACCAGAAGTCGGTCAAGATTGCAGATAAGGCTGCCATCACACAAATGACTCTGAACCGCATCTACGATCACTCGCTCAATCCATCCGTCACGGCCGAAGAGACGAACGAATACGAACGCTACATCACACACCCGACCAAGATTCCGCTGGTCGTATCGACCGAGCTACCACCAGAGACGACTCTTAATCTGGACTTTGTGGACTATGTGAACAGTGGCAAAGCGGGTGTCGACTCTGGTGATGAAGGTAGTAACGGCGTACTCGAGCCCAGTGATGAGGACTTGGCCGAGTTTGCCGATTTCCTGACAGTCAGAGAGGATCCGTTGACCGTTTGGGAAGAAGATGGAGATAAGAAGAGATACAAGGCATATCGGCAGTGGCTGAAAGGCAAGAGTTTGTTCAAGCAGAGCAAAGTGGACCCGGAGTACAGACAGTGAGATTCTAGTAGATCAAAGCAGAGCCAATGTATTTCTTGTTGAATGCACTGAATTCTATGTAGATTGGTGATGCAAAAATAACCCTTCTTGGACTAAAATACAAGAAAGAAACAAAAAATCCCTAGCCATGACTACTTCTTGGTGTATCTGTCAGTCTTGATATTCTTTCCTCAATTCCCCATCGCTCAGAAACGGAACTGATATTGTCAAAGCATGTTGGAGCCAAGCTCGCAAAGCATGGAAGCCTACCCGAAGTTGATGTTCTGGTAAGACTGACGTGCGACATGGGATGGATAGCCCATGTCAGATGCAGCCTCAGAGGCATCATCCATGACCATTGGCGAATCGACGACCGACACGATAGAGTCTCTTCTGGGCCTAGCCTCAGTCCCAGGGGTGACGGAGTTTGGCAGAGCCGTGTTGAACATGTCCAAGCGGAAAGGAGAGGCGATATTAGAGGGAGGCGTGACATGAGGATTGCCGTATGCGATTTCTGGCTTGTTCTGTGCGAAGGGATCGAAGATGTCAGGACGAGAGATTGAGTTGTAGCCGTGGAAGGGAACGGGGTGGCCACTGTTGTTGGTGTGCTCTGGCTTGACAGTGTCGCTGTGCTGGATATGAGGAGTTGAGGTGTTTGTGTGGCCGTAAGCGCGGAAGTTGAAGGGAACGGCGTTGGCAGGATGAGCTGGTATGTGTTGGTCGCGTCCATAGCCATAGTCTCTACGCTCCAGCTTGACCGGGCTCAGGTATGGAACACTGTGCTGTGTAACAAGAGAAGGATAAGGTTCAGGCTTGGCCATGGTTGCTCCCTGACTCAAGCTAGGATATGGTGTACGCACATGCTGCTGGACTGGAGAAGGAGCGTAGACCGTGCTGGCGTTTTCAGGATTAACAGCGCCTTCTTTGCCAACAGGAGTGGTTTGTTGCTGCACATCGTCATGAGAACCATTGATCTCGCTCTTGAAGTAGGTGACACCGACTTCACGATTTGCGGCGTTGACCAATGCCCTCTCTTCCTGCTCATCAACATCTTCCTCTTTCTTTGCCCAGAAGTCATCATCCTCGTTCTTGACCGTTGCAGTGTCTTCGTCCTTGATCAAGGTACCGTCTTCATTCTTGATCATGAAGCCCTCTTCACGCTTGATACGCATCATGCGTGTGTGAAGACGTTGCATCAAGGGCACATCGTCAAGAGCTTCGTCGTCGTCATCTTCGCCGTCATGGACGTACATCTTGTCCTTGGCCTTGAACGGGTTGCGTCGACGCTTTCGGTCTTTTTCCTTGAAGCCTTCCTTGCTGGATTCTGCCTCGAGTGCTTGACGAAGACGCATTAAGCGCATGCGAGCAGCCGGAGCCTTGATTTGGAAGTAGGAAGCGACTTCATGGAAATCGACCTGAAACATGGTTAGCAATCATTGTTGGCATGGCGTGGACAAGAGAGAACCCACTGTACTGAAGTTCGAATGCTTGAAGCAGATGTACAAGAACCGGAGATTGAGTTCAGTGTCAATCTTTGCAGGCATCCTGTTGGTGTGGTATGGTAATGTGTGCGGAGTATCGAGATTGGATGTGGTAGTTCAATCACAGCGAGCCTGGTTCGGCCACCTTAAGTAGGCATCAGTCTGCCATGCTGAATCGCAAAAGGACTCTGTGATAGCCTTCGTTCCTTGTCAGGCGAACAATGGAGCAGCAGACGAATGATTCGTATGTGTCCCAAGACCACTATAAACCGCTTTCCACCAAGTCAGGTAGATCTAGCAAGCCAGTGACCTTTGCCCTTCAATGTACCGTGGAGATTCCTAAACGCAATGGAATGCCATCCAGATCTTCCTTTGGCACCAACAAACATGCGCAAAGTGGAGACCAGAACGAGATGGCACTGTTCAGTGTGCACAATCAGAACCACGCACAAAGAGGTGGCATTTTGTGTCAACCTCCATGTTTCGACACAATGGCAATCGTTTACTTTGTAGAAGTACTAGTTTGTAAGCGTCTTTGCAGAGCGTAAGTGACCCAGTAGCAGTAAACATCACTACAAAGTATGGAGCACAGATCCAAGCAGGCCAGCCTGTTTGCATCCAGAATTCTGTCCGGTTATCGGCCTATCATGTTTGCTGCGTGAGGCCTTGTGCAATGAGGCCTGAAAAATCTACACCGGCCTCACTTAGAACAGCAGCCTGCTCTCGAACTACGTCAATACATTCATTCCACAAGGAGCTCCCTCTTTCCACACTGCTGAGTTGGCGGTTCAAGCTTTCATTAAACTCGTCAATTCGTTCTTTAGCCCATTTGACGACTGCTGATGATGACGTGGGAGGAAACGAAGATGAGAAAGTGCGTAGAGTATGCAGGATGATCGCGAACGTGACGTACGAGAGCGCAGTCAGATGTGGCGGCAAAGATCCGGTAAAAGGAATTTGTCTGAAGAATGTCAGCGATTGGGAGCAGGCAAGCACAAGCACCACGAACCTTGCTCTTTTCCGTAGAACCTCCTTACGAGATTCTAGATAGGCAGATCGAGCCGGTTCTTCGTATCCGAGCCTCATGAGCCAGCCGACATTCTCTTTGGTGGCGGCCGCGCCAGAGTTTGTATCCTTGAGTCGCCTGGCCAGCATGGTGGCCAATTTAGCGCCACGCTGGTCTAGCTTTGAGAGAATAATATCTTGAGCAACATTGTTTCCTTTGATGTTCTTTGCCAGTTTGCGCAACTTCTCACTTAACACGACAGCATCGTCAAAGTGTTGCAGAGCTATGTTGAGATCTAGTGCATCTACCTGGTTCTCGACCCAACGTAGAGTTTGCTGCTTGCCGTCGACATCAATAAGGGTTGAGGAAGAGTTTAGAGTGTTGCTATCTGTGTTTTGAGTCGAAGCCTTTTTGTAGAATCGAGACTGGCCTGTTAAAAAAGCGAGTTCATCCATGGCGCGATCTCGATGGTCTTGATCTGCCGCTGTGGTCTTGCGAAGATCTTCGACTGATTTACGGAAATGGACAAGCAAGGTATTGACCTCCTGGCTGGCACCAGAAGCACTAGACGAAGCCAAGGTCCAAGATTCGTTTCCAATACGAACGCTGAGAGCAGTGGTTATGTTGTGTCGATCGTCAGTAGCACGTGTGGAGATATCAGTCATGTGGATATCCTGGAGGGGCCAGCATCGTTCAGCAACGAGTTGGGTCTGTGTTTGGGCCTGCTGATAGACCGAAGCACGCTTGCTTTGAGGGCTCGAGTTCATGCCAGGAGGATCAAAACGCTTCTTTTCACTAGCTAGGAGTAGATGGTCATTGAGAAGGATGACATGAAGACGACGGCGAGGCTTCCAGGTGGCAGCATTCAGTTCAAGCCAGCGGCCAGACTCGTAGACGATGTGACGGCCGGGGACAGCGGGAAGGAACTTTTGAGAGCCCTCGACACGCTTCCACATGGCTTGCAAATGGGTAGACCACAAAGCTTCCAGGTTTGCGACACTGCTGCGGTTTTGACGCTTTCGGGATTGTTGGGCAGTCTGGTCTTCCTGGCTCGAGCCGGCAGAGGTAGCATGGGACAAGACGGCGGTGAGTTCGGACATGAGGGCCCTAAGGGTGTGCATTTCAGACTTGAGCTTGTCGGCTTCATTGGAGATGTGAATAAACTGGGTGCGGTTCTGGTAGACGTTGTGTTGCAAGTCGGTCGAGGTGCGGTTCTTGAGCTTGCGCAGTTCGTGTTGGTAGGCGTGGATGTCGGCCTCGTTGGCGTCTTGCAGCAGGATGCTCACGTACTGGTCGGGCTGTAGGTCGGGATCGCGCAGGGCATTGACGTCAACTCGGATACGTTCGCCGCGACGGTCGGGCGAGCGGTTCGGACGCGAGTGGGCGAGGTGTTGTGGGATGGTCGGGACAGAGGGAGCTCGCTCGGCATCGTGGGGGTAGTTGGCGAAGCGAGTCGAGTAGCGGCGTTTGACCAGGTCGGCGGTACGGTCGGGGCCTCCTAGCGAGGGTCTCGGACGGGGCGCTTGCGAGCTGGCCTGGCTGGCCTGGCTAGCCTGGCTGTTGTTGCGAGGGGCGGTGTCCGACGAGTGCGAGTGCGAGTGCTGCAGCGGTGGAGGGTGCAGTGAGGGAGTCGAGTCATGCTGCTGAGTGTGGACGATCTGGCGAGGGGCGCTGATCTGGGGACGTTTGGTCGTCTTCTTCTTGCGCAACGACACGATGCCCTTTGCCTTTTCCGACATGTTGCGCGGTTGGCAGAATGGAACAAGGACGTGGACAGGGTGGGCGGCTGTCTCGGGGACGCGACTGGACGGGGCTGGTCAAGCTTCTGACGCAAAAGGTGGAGAAGGCAGAGGCAGGCGCGCAAGATTCACGGACAGAAAAGTCCATACTCAGTACCTACTCTACTCTAGTGCATACCATCAACCTCAACCCACCATCTGTCGCCGTCTTCTTCTCTCCACCTCCCGCCGAAAACACCCCCACACGCCTCATCATGCCCTCAACAACACCTGCGTCGGGCGTCCAGACGTCGACCATCATCCTCGCAACTCTCGGCACCGTCACCACCGCTGCCCTCGCATACGCCGTCTACTTTGACTACAAGAGGCGATCCGACCCTGCCTTCCGCCGCTCGCTCAAGCGCCAGCAGAAGCAGGTCTCCAAGGCCGCCAAGGACGAGGCCGTTGCCGCCGAGAAGGGCCAGAAGGAAAAGATCCGCCAGGTCGTCGACGACGCCAACGACGAGGGCTTCCCCACCGACCCCGAGAAGACCGAGGAGTACTTCATGACAGAGGTCGCCCGCGGCGAGCAGATGTGCCAGGACGGCTCCGACCCCGTCGACGCCGCCCTGTGTTTCTACAAGGCCCTCAAGGTCTACCCCCAGCCCAGAGAGCTCATCAGCATCTACGACAAGACCGTCCCCAAGGTACAACTCCCCAAATCTCCCCCATCCCTTCAACTCGCCTGCTGATCCATCCCAGCCTATCCTCGACATCCTTGCCGAGATGATTGCCGTCGACAGCAGCATACAGGTCTCGGCTGCCCCCGAGTCCGAGCCCGTCGAGTAAATCCACTCCAAAACTCCCTCTTAGACTCTCTCCACGACAAGTCCTCTTTTCCGTCCTCCTCTTCATGCCTGCCTGTACCACCACCTCATTCTGTACATATACCTCACGTCTTGGGTCTCGAAATCTTGCAAATCTTCAGTCCTTTTCCCATTACTTGGTATAAAGCTATCCTTGAAAGTGCTAGTCGTCTCCCAAGGTAAACACCATGTCTGTTTTCCACCAACGCCACGCTCATGTGAAATCTGAATCCTCTTTTCTATGCAACCAAATCGCCGACGCCTTCAGGCCAGTTGCCCCAAACCAATGCTCGATCACCCCACCTGCTGGGATGCGGTGCCAGGAACCGTACCTTTTTCCTAGCTTCATCCACCTCTGCCACGTAAACAAATCCCATGACACAGCTGTCGCGCACATTGTCCAGTGACGAGTTTCCTGAGCAGAACTTGACCGACAAGATTGCGTTGACCATTCCCTGACTCGGCGTGACCTTCTCCAGCCACGATGCAGCGCCCTGCCCAGGCGCCGACTCGTCGTCATAGTCCATGCCAGGCAAGAAGGACGATTGTGCCTGTGATGCTGAAGGGTCCACTGCTTTGTAGAGGGTCAGATCGCCAAAGTCCCACCATTGGCCGTGTGGGTTTAGTGACGTTCTGCTATCGCCAAAGAAGTAGTTTTTGACTTGTTGCTGACGAGCTTGACGCATGAGTGCCTCATCTCTGGCTACGGCGCCGCCTGACTTTGATATGCGAAAGACGTGCACCACATCATCGGAGCTCTTTGGGCTGGCGAACTTGCGTAATAGGTCGTTGTACAACCTCTCCGAGCCGAGTGTGAGAACGACGTTGATGCTGAATTCCGAGATGATGTGCGTGAGGAGATCATACCCGCCTTTTGGTTGGTTGACACTTCCTGGTGTGTCGATGATGATGCCGCTCTGCTTTGCCTCGTCGTCTTCCTCGAGTCTGCTCGTAACAGCTAGAGCAGCGCGAGTGACCAGAGGCTTGAACATGCGCGCGTTGTCTTCGGGAGACGCAAAAGGGAAATGGTAGACCAGTGGTGTCTTGACAGGCACTCCAGTAGGACCAGAAACCGGACTGCTTCCCCAGCCATCTTCAACATCCAACATGCTGCCCATTGTAACCGCACTCAGGCTGCCGGGAATGCTGAGTAGACCTTCGCGTGGATCCATATTGATGACAGTCGGCGTCCTTCCCATCTTCAAGCTCCATGCCGTCAAGCACTTGAGCAGACTTGTCTTGCCGCTATCGTCAGGGCCCACGATCAGAACGCGCGGGCCGCCATTGCTGTCCCTGCCAACTCCAGCATCGTCGCGCGCTGTCTCCAGCATGCCGTGGACGTTTAGCCATTCCACCATGGCTTCTGTCTCGGAACCGACATATTCGCTGTCAACCTCGCCCTGCAGCTCCAGGGTGCAGCCGTGCCATGTGAAGACGGCGCCCTTTGTTCCGCTGAAAGTGTAGGTCGTGCTAGGCGCTAGCTCGCTGCCAAACAGTTCTGCTGTTCCTCGTACTAGGCGTATGCGGTATGACTTTGCGGCAGCGACTTCGAAACGCAGCTCTGAGCGCGCGGGCAGCTCTTCGGTTCGTGGAGGCGCATGCGACGCGGCGTCCGGTTGTGGTGTTGCCGTCGATGGCGCCGAGAGGGACAAGCCAGGCAGAAGCGACATCGAAAGCGGCGCAATAATTGGTGTCTTGTTGTCGTGTGGATAAAACTTGGTATTGATGCAGCTTTGGATGGTGGGGGTCTGGTCGTCGAGGTTGGAGTCCGCTGCACATTTACATTGCTCAATTTAATTATTCTACTTTCTCGACACGCGTTGTGAAAGTCAAACTCTTATTCAGGGTTCGTCTTTGAGTGCCTATCCAATGGGTGTAGTAAGACAGATAATCATCGTCGCTCATGCCAGAGCATAACTCACTCGCAACCGACCCCCTTCATCAAGCTCTCCAAGACCTTGCGGACGCTGCGTATACCGACTAGCATGTTTGCATCCGGTCCTTGGCCAGGTGTCCACTCTGCATGAGCAAAGTCGATCATCTTGATATCAAACAGCTTTGGCTCAACTTGCTCGTCCTCTTCATCGTCATCATTCTCTTCATCCATTCCCTCACCTTCTTGAGTCCTAAGACCGTCCACGTCTCGGTTCTGTGCCGTCTGTGCAACGGCGGAATCAAGAGCCTCTTTCCGCGCTTGTGGGTCTCCCTCATAGACGAACAGTAAGCTCGCTGAATACATCCTGCTCTCCTGGTTCGCAATGATTTGTTCTATAGAGCTGACAGCCTCTTCGATGTTACTGACGATGTCTCTGATCATGTCTGGAGTCTCGGTCTTCCGGTCGACACAGAGGAAGGTAGAGAAAGCGTCCTTGACGTTGTCTGAAGTCAAATTTCGACCGTAGAACTTGTCGAACACCTTGTACTCCCCTGAGCCTTCGGGATGCCATACCTTCATGCCTGCTATCCTGAAGCCAAGCGACCCACTAGTCGTCTGGGATGCGACATCGTCCAGCTTGGTACGTTTGGCAGGTGGTGCATCATCTGCCCACAGTCGTCTGCCCAGCTTCACATCGACGAAATTGGGCTTTTGGAAGCCGGCCAGCACATTTTCCAGTACGATAGCAAGTCCCGTGTCCAGTTTCTTTCCTCGTAGGGCGCTGTTCGTCTCGGCTACATCCCCTGCGATCTTCTCTTCCGCTTCGTTTTCGAGAGCGGCAGGTAGAACAATTGCTTCATTGGCAGCAGAGTGCGAAGCGGCGGTAGTGAGATGATTCTGTAGTTCCTTGGATTGGCCGCGCTGTAGGCTCCCCATGAACGTCGGCATCAGTTGGGCAAACTCTGGGTGCTCAGCGTTGGAAAGCTCGTAGAACTCCACCTCGGCAGCGACACATGGCTTGATGATCAGACTGCCAGATACGTCTGACATGACGCCGTCGCTACACCGTCTATTAGTCTCATGGTCTCGACGAACTTGAACCGAAGAGGAAAGCTTACTGGCCAGCCGCGACATTGTCAAAGGCGACAAGAGAATTCCAGTCAAGGCCATGTCCCGCCATTGTTTATCTGTTGCTGTGAGACTTGGGGAAATGTGCAAGGTGTGTAAATATACAGTTCGGGTGGCGCTTTGCGGAGAGAGACAAACAGCAAGGATGCGCAGTCAATCTCCGCCTACCCACCCTTCTGTGCATCATGCCTCAGCACAAGCTATCGATCCAGCCATAGTTGCCTCGAAGTAACAGTGATGACAAGGCTACCATTCTCACAGAAGAGCCCAATGTGGCCCCCAGACGACATCTAAGTCTTCACCTTCTCTCCACTCCCTTTCCGCGCACCCTCCTTTCGAGTGCTTCTCCGAGCGAGAATCCCAATGAACATTTTCCCACTCTGGAGTCTCGAGACAAACAGAGCGCGTGATCACGTCTTTGTGTCTACTACTAGACGTCTCCCCTGCACTACCGATAATCTTTGTGACACGTCCAATCCCAGCCTGCGACTTCCCGAGCCGTGCATCAAACGACCTTAGCTTCACATCAAGCAGGTTGCAAGCTAAGTTCATCACTTATCATTTGGATTCTATCGGTGCTTGCGCTTCACCAAACAACAAAGCTCCCTCACGTCAGTCTTGACTCTTTGCTCTTTGCTCTCACACTCACCTTGCTCGACAACCCTTCTCTATTATATTGACTTTTCTGTCATCTCCTGCACCATCCATCAGTGCCCATAATCATGGAGCCAACCGACGTACATTCCGTTAACATCCCTCGGGAGATCTTTGATGATCACAGCCAGTATGTACTTGGAGAAACACACCAGAACAATCACCGCTCATCAACCAGGTCCACCAATCTCGAAATGACAGCCCCTGACAGAATCACCGAGGTCAGCTCCGACGCTCAAATCACAAGCGAACAACAAGCACCACAACACGAAGAACATCCTCAGGGAGATGAGATCGTGAAGCAGGTCCGTCTTGTCGCTTATCATTCGTACTCACGAACTTCTAGCTCACCACTAGCAGATCGAGTACTATTTCTCCGATGAAAGCCTTCCCAGTGACAAGTATCTTCTCGACAAGACTGGTGGTAAGGAGAACAAGCCCGTCCACATCAAGAAGCTCTGCCAGTTCCCGAAGATGCGCAAGTACAAGCCTTACAGATCGGTTGTGGAATCCTTGAAGAAGAGCACAATGCTCGAAGTCGTCGACAACAAGTACATCAAGCGTAGAATTCCGCTCTCCATCGAACCCACGGTTTCCCCTGAAGAGATCAAAGTGGCTATGGAGCAAGAGCAGAAGAAGAAGGGCCCCAGACCTCCCGCTAATCAACCGTGGATGACAAAGGGAATGGTGAGTCGGAAGCGATCTTATACTGGGAGACGGCGCCTGACCTTTTGTACAGATGAAACCCACGGGTTTTGAGGAGTTCTTCGCGGATGCACCTGTTACTCCTGCTGCATTCGAAGAGGAGCAATCACTCTTTGACAGGTATGTTTCTTTTCCAGGTCCATAAATGTTGACAGACTGCTGACTGCCTTTGTAGAGACATCTCGTTCGAAACGTGAGTTGCAGAACCACCTAGGAGGGGACTCCCATACTAATCATGTCATAGGCGTATTGAGACGGCCATCCAGCGTTACCGTGCTCGACGCAAGTTCCACCAGCAAACAGCTCAGGTATTCAACAAGTTCATGACCTATGGTGGCATCGAGTCCGGTCCCAAGATGTTCGGTGGAAGCGACAACAGAGATCTGGCTGAGATGGACGCCGCACAGATCGCTGCTCTGACCGCTGTGCACTTCGTTGCAGAGGATGTTTTGTACTCTGACAGATGGGAGGTTGACTTCGTTGGAGTGGCAAAGGGTTTCTTGTAAGTCACGATGACCTTTGCACATGAACAGCAGCTGACATTGCTCTAGGTCCTGTCACATGTTGACCAACCTCGACATCAGTTCAGCGCAGGCGGACATTGCAAGAGCCACCAACGTTATGCGCAACTTCTACAACTACTTGCTGCACCACAACGTTTGCCCGGAGTTTGAGGGCCAGATCCATGCCGCACGCAAGGTCTGCGATCTTGCAGACGTGGAGCTCTTCAACGTGGTGATTACCAACGAGAGGCTCCCAGGCCCTTTCAACAGAGCAGTCTCAGCTACGCACGGTGGAACTGTTGCAGGCGTGTACAGCGGTGAGCAGCACTGGGAGAATCCTGGCACCCCTGACCGTACTCTCCAGGATTGCCGAGACATTGTCAAGTTCGCCATCTCTGCTTACGGATCCCAACAGCAATACGAGAAGGTTACTGACATGGAGATGTTCGAGACTGTCTACCAAGAACAGATCAGTCTGGAAGTGACCAAGATTGAGATGGCCGACGAAGCGACACGTGCGCTCTATGATGCAGCTAGGGAGAAGAAGCCGTTCCTCACTGCCCTCGGCAAGCTTCATTGTCGTCGCTGGACCTATCCACTCGCGCCCAGCTTTGATCATTCGGATGAGGCACTCAGACGACAGCAGAGCGAGCACACCATGACTCTGTGGGTGGACGAGGAAATCTTGCAGTACTGTGCTGTGGGTATGAAGATTGAAGGTGAGGTGCGCGAGCTTGACATTGGCATCAAGTGGCTGGACAGCGTTCGTGCCATCAGTCCTTCATTCTTCGAATGGCTTCCCAACGAGCTCTACAAGGAGGAGAAGGCTCTCAAGGCTGAGAACGAAGCACAGCAGCGCAAAAACCAGACAAATCTCGAAGCGAACGAGACTGATGATGTCTCCGAGCCCGTCCGCTCACAGATTGAGGAGATTGAAGATGCCGCTGAAGACATTGGTTCTCAGGTCGAGGGCCCTTGAGTGGCCTCAAACGAATGAGAAGTGACAATGATGGATAGCGAGATGATTGACGCGTAGTGCTAGATCAACAGACTCTCAGACCGGTATATAGCAGCAGGATGTCTTGCGAAATACAAAGTACCGTGTTTGAAAAAACTTTGGCCTCTGTGGAAGTGCTTTGTGCAAATCACGGAGAGGCATGACGCGAGCGGAGAAGTGCCGCTGCCGCTGACAGCTCCCCTCCCGAATGCGGGGCAGCACTGTATTGGCTGCAGGTGCATTACAAATAGGGTGACGTGGATGCCGCCTCTGTTGCCAGTTTCAAATGTCCATCTTTCTCAAGCACAGTGTCTCCTCGCTTCCCGCTCTAGCTTCACGTAGACTGACGGGATTATCTGGTCAATTCATTCGCAGCATGGCTTCACAATCGCTCCCAAAGACAATGAAGGGTGTCATCATCGAGAAAACAGGTGGGACTGAGGTTCTGCAATACAAGACAGACCTGGCAGTGCCAGAACCTAGGGACGGCCAAATTCTGGTCAAAAACGACTATGTCGGCATCAACTACATTGATACGTATGAAGGTACTTCACTGCAATAGCGGCCACAAACTCACACAGAGTAATAGATACTTCCGCACTGGTCTGTATCCTGCGCCCAGTTACCCGTATATGCTTGGAAGAGAGGCAGAAGGCACCATCGTCGCGACCGGCCCCGACACACCACATGGATTCAAGACCGGCGATCGCATTGTGTACCTATCCGAGGCAACCTATGCCGAGTATACCGCAGCTCCCGCAGCCAAGGCCATCAAGATCCCTTCAGGTATTGAGCCCACCATAGCTTCTGCCGCACTTCTCCAGGGTCTCACTGCTTTGACCCTGATCCGGGAGGCTTATCATGTGCAAAAGGGGGATTGGATTCTGGTTCATGCTGCCGCTGGAGGAGTTGGCTTGTGGTTGTGCCAGTTGCTTGCCGCTGTTGGTGCAAAGACCATTGCGACAGCGAGCACACCGGAAAAGCTGGAGCTGGCCAAGAAAGCTGGTGCTGAAGTCCTCATAAACTACAGTCATGAGGATGTCAAGGCAAAGGTTGACGAGGTCACCAACAAACAGGGTGTCGCAGCTGTATTCGATGGTGTCGGCAAGGTAACCTTTGACCTGAGTCTGGACTGTCTAGCTCGCAAGGGCACCATGGCCAGCTTTGGTAATGCCAGTGGTGCTGTGCCGCCGTTCGCAATTTCGTAAGTCGTCTTTCTTGAGCAATGATACTTTGAGTAGAGCTACGCTGACACATCTTGCAGGCGGCTCACGGCCAAGAACGCCAAGGTTCTCCGCCCAACACTGTTCAATTACATCGCGACGAGGGAGGAATTTGAACAGTACACCAACGAGCTCTTCGACTTCATTGTCAAGGACAAGATGGATGTCCGGATTCATAAGGTCTACGACCTTGAGGATGTTGCTACTGCGCATGAGGTGAGCCGACAATAACCAATTTGAGCACTATCAAAATGGCAGTACTGACGATAAGCAGGACATCGAAGGACGCAAGACTACCGGCAAGCTTCTGTTGAAGCCGTGAAATTAAATCGTACTTCTCTCAAGCACGTCGATCTTACAATGATGACCGCTGGCTTTGTTTGCTTGAAAATCGTCGTGCATGTTGCCATATGTACACAGGCCTTGGCCCCAAGAAAGGACGACGAATACATGACTGTCCAAGACTGTATGCACGAGGCGCAGCAGATGTGTTTCGGAAGCTGTGGGGTCGGACGTGAATTCTAATCTGCATGCGATGCAAGTACGATTCTCTCCCTGTTGCTTGTCCTTGGTTGATGAAATGATTTCTTGTTCAAGTCCTTGGCATCTGTACCGCCATTTCTCTCCAGCTTTAAAGCAGCAACAACCAGACCGCTACTGTGCCACATCTTCAGCGAGCACATTCGCCCAGGGCGAGTTGCAGGAGTTCCGATAGTGCTGACATCACCATCTGGCTCTGGTTGTCATTATCCTTCCTGCGAGACGGGTTCCTGGGCGAAACGGTCTGCCAAGTATACGAGTCTTGCCCAGCAGCCAAGGAAGCGCAAACGACAACACCCAAGGCGCCGAGTAGGCACTGCCGCGGGAGGTTGAGGATGTAGGTTGGGAGCAGTCGCATAAATCCAGCGGTGCCCTCGCAGCTATCATGGATAGATATCGTGCTCTATCGTAGTGTCATTCGTTCATCATACTCGTCTTCTTTTGTTATTCCCTTGTTTCGTTTCGTACCATCGGAACTTACCAGTCATGCGCTACTCGATTGCAAGCTTTGCCTTGCTTGCTGGATTGACAGCTGCCGTCGACCCTGTCGAAGTACGCGGACAAGACTTTGTCAACTCAGTCAGTGGTGACAGATTCGTTGTCGTTGGTGTGGATTATCAGCCTGGTGGTCAAGGAGCCATCTCAGCAAACAACGATCGAGACGTTCTCAGTGATGCCAATGCTTGTACTCGTGATGCAGCTTTGATGCAGAGTCTCGGGGTCAACACGATCCGAAGCTACAATGTGAATCCGGTAGGTCTATGATAGTCTGGAACTGATCTTAGCTGACCTGTTGTCAGACCTTCAACCACGACGAATGCATGTCGATCTTCAACGGTGTGAGAATCTATGTCATTCTCGACGTCAACACTCCTCTATATGGACAACATATCGATCGCAGTAACCCTGGGAGCACATACACTCGCGATTACATAGAGCACGTCTTTACAGTTATTGAGGCATTCAAGAGCTATCCCAATCTGTTGGGTTTCTTTGGAGGCAACGAGATCATCAACGACTTGGAAACAGCCGACGAGAACCCTCCCTACATGAGAGCAGTCCAGCGTGACATGAAGGATTATATCGCTGCTCGTGCAGACAGACCTATTCCTGTTGGATATTCAGCTGCCGATGTCAGAGAGTTCACCGAGGACACCTACAACTACTTGGCCTGTGACAACGGAGATTCAAGTGCTTCTGACTTCTTCGGACTCAACTCTTATTCGTGGTGAGTCTCCTAGAAGCAATACTCACGAGATTACATGCTGACACCAATCGACAGGTGTGGCTCAGAGTCTAGCTTCGAGACAGCGGAATATGATGTTCTCGTTGAGATGTTCTCCAATGCCTCTATACCAGTCTTTTTCTCCGAGTATGGATGCAACGATCCTAGCCCTCGTGTCTTCGAAGAGGTTGAGGCGTTGTACAGCCCCCGGATGACTGTCATGTCAGGAGGTTTGGTGTACGAGTAAGTCAGAACCGGACCAGGAGAAATCTAGTGCATGGACTAATGGATATAGATGGTCACAAGAAGAGAACAACTATGGTCTCGTCGACATCTCTTCCAACGGATCCGTCCAACTGCGATCAGACTACAACAGTCTTCAGGAACAACACAGCCGCATCAACGTCACACTTCTCGAAGCCAGCAATGACACTGCGACTGGAATCGTCGCTCCTCGTTGCTCTTCGGATTTGATCCAAGCAGAAGACTTTAGCGACGAATTCGACATTCCTTCTCGACCCAGCGGTGTCGATGCTTTGATCTCATCAGGCATTTCCAATGCACCAACCGGTGCTCTCGTTTCCGTTACCGCAACCGCAGTCGCACTTCCCGTTTACGATGTCGGTGGCGCGTCCATGAGTAACCTCGCGATCACACCGACCAATGAAGCAAATCACCCGGTTGGCACCGCAAGCAGAACCTCCAGCAGATCGGGAACTGCTTATGGCTCTTCGACATCCTCTGGGGCTTCCGCTGGCGCAACCCAGAGTGGTGCTGCTCACCGTCTGTCTGGTGCTGCCGTTCTTGCTCTCGGTGCTGCTGTCTTTGCTTTGTAGAGATCTCTCGTTCTTCTTATTCACAAATGCCTTGCATCCAAGATCCTCGTCTGCTGCCGCCTGGACTTCGATTTCTTCTCTCATATATCAGCAAAGCTTGAGGGATACCGACAATATAGAGCTTTTAGTCGCAATTCTGGATTCGTCCCGCTAATTTGAGACCCTCCAACGTACCATAGCGGAATCCCCTCTAGATACACTTGAACAAATGTCTAACTTGATTCAGTTAAATGTGTTTCTTCATCTTCACCCAAATCTTGACATAAACATCAGAAGTGGAGAGGAGCATACTGTAAAACATGACGCTTTGTTGTTGTAGCTAAATTAATTCGAAAGGATTACTATCTGCTTTTCCATACAAGAGCCTTGCATCCGTTGATGCTATACATTAATGCGATCAGGATTCGGGGGAAAGTACAAAGAACATATAACTATCATCGTCAAAAGGAGTGTGCAGGCATCTCGCCAATATCAGTAGTTTTACAGGTCAAAACCTTGGAACTTAGAGCAACATCATAACAGCAGCCATAACAATGGGTACTGTTACGGTGAAGACAGAAGCTCTGGCATTCTGAGCAGATCCTGAAGACACGTTGGTGTCAGTGGGTGGCATGCTCGGCTCTGTAATGCTTGTCAGTACGGATTTCAAGGTATGTGGACATGTATGCTTACTTGTGGCAGTACCGCTGGAGCCAGCACTGGTGCGCTGCGCAGGGGAGCTAGACTGGGACGAGTGAATGGAAAGGGTAGAGTTGGACACCGAGGGGAAGCTGGCCTGGGGAGAAGCGACCGACGGCGGAGACGCGCTTGGCTGCATAGATGGACCACTCTGAGGAGGAGCACTACCCTGTGGCGGCATTTCGCTCGCAGGAGGAGAATTGGTTTGAGCGGGTACGCTTGGCTGCGGAGGCATGCTTGCTTCAGGGGGCGAGCTGTTCTGGGGAGGCGCATCTGTAGCTGGAGATGGTGGACCAGAGGAGGCTATAGGCGAAGAAGGCATCTGCGCTGGAGGAGAGCTCGCACCCATAGAATTGGGAGAGACTGGCGAGGACATTGGGGTCGACGCGACCACAGTATTGGGCAACGACGGGGCATTAGAAGGTACTGATGGTGACATGCCGTTCGAAGCTGGAGGCGCAGAAGAGGCAGGAGCCTGGGGCGAAGACATTGGGGAGGCTGGACTCATCGGAGCTGCAGGAGATGGCCCAGAAGACGCCGGTGGCTGCGCTGCAGTTGCATCGCACGTCGGACACACAGTAATGGTCGTTGGAAGAGGAATTGTGATAGTCGTCTGTGTGTCCATTGGTGCAGATGGCGAGGGGCCCATGTTCGAAGGAGCAGTGGGAGACACCACAATTGCCGTGCTGACGGAAGGAACGTTCATGTTGCGAGAAGCTGTTCCTGCGGACTCAACACTAGTGACACTTGTCTGAGCAGAGCTGTGAGGCACAGTGACGATAGAAGAGCTCTCCTTGACCACTTTTGAGGTGGAAGTCACTGTTTGAGTGCTTGTTTGATGAGCCTTGGAAACTTCAATGGTGGTTCCAATGGTGGAGGTACTGAGTTTCGCAGAAGGGCCGGTTGCTGGTGCAGAAGGAACGCTTGCTGGTGCAGAAGGAACGCTTGCTGGTGCAGAAGGAACGCTTGCTGGTGCAGACGGGACACTGCTGATAGGTGTGCCGGGAGCGCTAGAATATGGTCCAGAGCCAGTAGGGGTGACGTAGACCAGAGTACTCGTACTGCCACCGCTACAAGAACTGCACCCGGTAGTAACTGTCATCACCCGTGTGGCCACCACGGTGGTGAAACTATATGTGGACGAGGTTTTGTCGCTCTGTTGACATGTGTCAGATGGATAGATAGAACTCGGGCAGCCCACCGTGACCATGGAACTGATGACAGAGGTCACAGTCGTCCAAGGTCGTATTGAGGTAGTAGGGTATATAGTCGTGACTGGTTTGATTGGCGACATGATAGACATGGTCGACTTCATGTTGGTCGAGCACGGACTCGAACTGGGACTCGAAGACGTCGTTGGACAAGGTGTTGATGAAGAGGAGGGAGTCGGATAAATAGTCGCGATCGGCTTGATCGGTGACCTGGTGGACTTGGTCGAGCATGGGCTCGTAGACGGCGTTGTTGAGCATGGAGTTGAAGAAGAGGAAGTCGAACACGGAGTGCTTGTCGAAGAGGAGCTAGAGCAACTAGTCTTTGACGATGAAGAACTCGAACAAGGCGTAGTCGATGAGGAGGATGAACCTGAGCATTTAGTGCTTGAAGATTCCGAGCAACTGGTACTCGAAGAAGACGTCGAGCATGGGGTGGTTGATGAAGTCGAGTTCAAAGAAAGAACAGTGCAAGAAGTAGAGAATCGAGGCTTTGTAGAAGAGGTCGAGCAGTTGCAGGAGGT
Source organism: Aureobasidium sp. GC_Fusr_1 (assembly GCA_026538705.1). Lineage (NCBI taxonomy): Eukaryota > Fungi > Ascomycota > Dothideomycetes > Dothideales > Saccotheciaceae > Aureobasidium > Aureobasidium sp. GC_Fusr_1. The sequence continues at coordinate 123,205 of JALPCE010000005.1, read as the reverse complement.
GGAGCTGGAAGTAGTACGCGTGTTGATGTAGGCCGTTTTGGTTGTGCAGTTGGAAGATTTAGTGTTGATGTAGTAAGTCTGCGTGGTGCAAGATGAATTGGCCGGAACGGATGTCATCTGACTGTAGTTGTATGCAGACTTTCCATTGCATGTGACATTAGTGACAGCAGATGAGAGTGGTGTAGAGGTCGCTGCAGAGGTCTGGCGAGGCTTAAGTCCTCGACCTTCGACATGGTGGGACAATGCTAGTGAAGCAATGATAAACGAAAGGAAAGCCCTCATGGTGACTGATGGCGCTCAGGGTCCTTGCAAAACGATTGATGAAGGTAAGGAGAGAACAGGAATGTTGACTGGAAATGCCATTAAGTACCTTGCAGGCGCCCATTGCAGTGAGTGATTTTACCTTACTCAACTGCAATGCTCAGTGGGGTTAGCTGAAGTAGAAAGTTGAGACCTGAGCCAATCATGGTTTCAAAATATCGATGGAGCTCGCTGCTTGTAAAAGTAGGATTGGATGCCTCCACTTCAATCCACATACTTTCGAAAGACACTTTGGATGGACGCACATCCTGTTTGAACCTGCAGTCCTTGGTATATCACATGTAGTTGAGCAGTTGCTCCTCAAATCTTTGCTCCTCATGAAGAAGAGATAATCCAGGCATCATTCCTAGCTCTTGAGATAGGCTGAATGGTGAATCCAGAAAATTGGTAGGTCGTAGATATGTAAGTACGAGTATACGTTAAAGTTTCTTGGGGTGGGGTGTAGAGCGAGTTACTGAGCTTTCTTTGTTGCTAGCGTAAGGTTCTTGCGCAAGACCAAGAGGGGTCTCTGGAGACAACTGATCATGTCTTGAGCGATGTGGATCTTGAATATATATGTGGAAGTAATATCGTCAGAAGCCTTACTAGAGAGCTACAGGCAAAACTTCGCTTCAACAACCGCTCAACAGAACTTCCGATGAGATAATGATAACCCTACCTGAATGGAGTTGTACCTGCAAAAGGTACCTTGTTTTGCCAGCGACGGAGTGACAGCAACGAGCATGCTGTCGAACACAAACGATGAAGCTCGGTCGAGCGTGACTCCCGAGTCCCGAAGCATTGCGAAGTGAGTTATCAAAACATGGACCTCAGACTGATGAGGGCGCATCTCCGCAAGCCATGGCTTTTGCCAGACCATTAAGAAATTGCATAGATCCAAGCGTATTTCCTGTCGAAGCCGATGCTGGTTTACGGCAGTCACAACGCGTAATGCAAAAGCATTTGTGTGCTCTGACTGGTTCCAAAGATGGTGCCTGGCTGCAGTCCTAGACCTCAGTGAGTTTGCGAGTAGCTGGTTCGTGCAATGTTTTTTTGTTTTGCTTCTGCTAATCAAGAGAAGAGTGTATGGTGCGATGTCGAAGTGAACGTTGCGCGGTAGGTCGATCTTGTGCTTGGCACAACGGCTGTCTTCCTCCAGCTTGGCCGCGCGCCTTGATACCATCAGAATAATAACTACTACTTCACGTTGCCATCGAAAGTCGCAGAAGGCATTCCAGTTTGCAAAGTTTGTTTCCCGGGCGCAATCAGCGGGTCATAACGCGACGTGAACGCAACCCTGAGCAGTTATCGCAATCGTACCGTATCCGAAATCTACACGACAAACTCATCGGCCAAGGCATCATGGGAGGCCACAGCAACAACAACGGAGAAGAGCAGAAGGTTGAGAAGGGTTATGCCACTCTCGCGACTCTCAGGTGTGTCATGGACCGCCAAGCCTTGATGTAGTCCTTACTGACCCGGACAGGGTCGGAGTGAGAGCATGGGTTGACAAGGTGAGGGACAGCCTACCGATACCATTACCACATCGTCGAATGTTCGATGTCTTTCATCAGCTCGAACAAGAAGATGATGTGATCTTATGAGTCTGAATACTGAATAACTCCTAGGACGATGAAAAACGCAAGGCCGAGATTCTATCTATACAAACGCGCAGAGGCAAACCCACTTTCTAGTGAGTCTGAACAATCCATACATGCCGGAAAGTGCTAACGAAACAGTGTCCATTATCAAGACTTCAACAAACGACTGGATGGTATGGATCCATGAAACCACTGACCATATCGAATGCTGACCACGTGATTAGAATGGGTAGCGGCAGAACGCATCGATCTATCGAGGGAAGTGGAATGGCCCCTTCCCGAGAAAGCAGACACAAAGCAGAAAAAGACTACGAGCAAGACAACAGCAAAAGCCGAACCTTCGAAAGCCAACAAAGCACCAAAGCGATCACGAGCATCAAGTATCAGGGAGCCTTCCGCAACACCAACCGAAGCATCTCAATCATCAAAAGCAGGCACTCGCCGACCCTCGTTAGCAGGCAACGACCACAGATCGCCTTCTATAGCCGGCCTTGCGCCCGAACTAGGCGATGGGACGCCGCAGCCAGATGGGGAGGTCGACGACGATACAGTAGATCTTATCGATGTGCAAAATGCTGCCGCAGCTGCAAAAGCTATCCCTGACAATCTGTACTCACGCGAGGAGGAGATTGAGAAGCTACGCACTAGTGGTTCAATGACACAAAATCAGACAGAAATCAGCAGAGTACGAAACCTGGAGAAAATACAGATGGGAGCTCATGAAATCGAACCTTGGTATTTCTCGCCGTACCCCGTCGAGTACTCCGACTGCGAGCTGGTGTACATCTGCGAGATGTGTCTGCTCTATTTTGGCAATGAGAGACAATTCAAGCGACACAGAAGCAAGTGTACTCTATTGCACCCCCCTGGCAACGAAATCTACCGCGACGACATGGTCAGCTTCTTCGAGATTGACGGCAGGAGACAGAGGACTTGGTGCAGAAATCTATGTCTTCTGAGCAAGCTCTTCTTGGACCACAAGACACTCTACTACGACGTAGACCCCTTTCTGTTCTACTGCATGACAACTCGCGATCAACACGGCCACCATCTGGTCGGCTATTTCTCCAAGGAGAAAGAAAGTGCCGAGGGTTACAATGTGGCATGTATTCTGACACTACCGCAATACCAGCGCAAGGGATACGGTCGACTACTCATCGCTTTCAGCTACGAACTCAGCAAACGCGAAGGCAAGCTGGGAAGTCCCGAGAAACCTCTCAGTGACCTTGGACTCCTGGGCTATCGCGCGTTCTGGCAAGAGATCATCGTTGAGTTTTTGATCGAGAGCAAAGGTGAAATGAGTGTGGAGGATATTGGAGCACAGACGGCCATGACAACCAACGATGTGCTGCACACGTTGCAGAACTTGAACATGTTGCGATATTCTGTAAGTCGTCGAAGCTTCCTCACGATGCTTAAAGGATTTCTTACTGACTTGGACAGAAAAACCATCATGTGATTGTCCTCACGGAAGCTATTCTCAAACAAAGGGAGCGACAGAAGGAGAAAGAAAAGATCAAGGGCAAGCATCAAATCGATGCAGAAAAGCTGCAATGGAAACCGCCCGTCTTCACAGCAGCAAGCAGGACTTGGAATTGGTAACACACAGCTTTGCTTGTGTTGTTGGAAGGAGGAAATGAATTACGAAAGGGATGGATGCGGATTATGTTTTGATCGTTTTCTTTTTCATGGCATGCTTAGATACCCCCCAATGCAATTGAAAGACGACAGTCAAGACACAGACCATTTTCTCTACGAGGAGCTGCCAGGAAGCATAAGTGTACAATCTATCAGCCGAAGAGGCACCCGTCGTCGTCTAGAGGAAGTAGTCGGGAGTGCGACGAGACACCATTGGCTCGCCAGCGCGTGGGCAGGGGTCGAATTGAAGGCTAAGCGGTCTGTCAGCAACGTGTTGATCATCTCAACCAATGGACAATACTCACAAGGTGTATTTCAGATGTTCGTCAATCTCCATGATCGCAGCTTGGTTGCCACAGCGGTAACAGTAGTTAGGAGCCGAGAATATCGTGACGACGTTTCTGTCCTGACTCCAGTTGTAGCCTTCCATGACCAGTTGATGGGCTCGGGCAACCAGCGTCAAGCCGTTGTTGTGGTTGAAAGCCTCGCTGATGTCCTGGCCGAAAGTGTAACCGGCACCTCTGGGACTGATCCCCCAACCGCATCTGTCGTCTGGATCACTCCAAAGCAGATCGCACATGGGACCCTCGTGGGGCACCTCTTGGATTCTGTCGAGTGCACGGATGTTGTCCAGTGTGTCGATGCTCGGTGACAGACCACCGTGAAGACAGAAGATTTGGTTGTCGATCAGGGCGGTCAGGGGTAGGTAGTCGAAGAGATCGGTGAAGTACTTCCAGACGTTTGCGTTGCCATACTTGCGCAGGCACTCGTCGTAGAAGCCGTAGACTTGGGTGATCTGACGGGACTCGTGGTTGCCGCGGAGAATGGTAATGCGTTGTGGGTAGCGGATCTTGAGGGCGACGAGCAATGTCACGGTCTCTACGGAGAAGTAACCGCGGTCGACGTAGTCGCCTGTGTGGAGCACGTGTCAGCAAAAAGCACGAGCGACGGTGAGCGAGAAGCAAATAGTCAAGACGTACCCATGAAGAGGTAGTTGGTGTCAGGGTTGGGACCTCCAATCTTGAACAGCTCCATCAGATCGTGGAACTGGCCGTGAATGTCTCCGCAGACGGTGACGGGACATCTCTGTGCAGCAGTCAGCTCGAGTGCATGGCCGAGCGGCAGTAGAGCAAGGTAGGAAGACATACGACAGGCTGGACATTGGACTCGTCCTGGAGGACCTCTCTTGCCTTTTCACACAGTCTCTGGACGTCGGCCTCGGACAGCTGCTTGCAGGCCATCAAGCTCTCGATCCAGCCGTCGAGGGTAGGAATTGCGGGCGGGTCGGAGGGCGCCGTCATGGGGAGCTCTGGCTTTGCGCCAACATCTTCCATGTTGGTGTCCATTGTGCAGGAGGATTGAGGGTGAGCGGTTGCGACAAAGTCGTGGCACGTGTCGTCAATGCAAGGCCGAGAGCGAGTGCGGGCTCGGTGAGCGCAGATGCGAGTATGGGCGTCGACGTGTGCGGGACGTGTAGTCGGGGGCGATGGGGAGCTGACCAAGACCTGGAGCGAGGAGGAGGGGGAGTGGTGGAGGGTCAATCGATGTGCAAACACACACAACAAGACAGGAGATGCGATAGATGGTATGCCGATGATGAGTCTCTTGCACAGCTCTTAGGAGGCCCTGTGAAGTGGGTTGGTGGGCCCGTGCCATGGAGCAATTCCACAACATCAGCCACTGAAATAATCCCTTGGCGTTTCCAACTCGACGTCAAACAACACTAGTGGGCTGCTTGTTCTTTCTATTCTGTTTCTACTTATTATATGGACATACTACATGGCTAATCTGGAGAGTGATTTTGATCTTCTGCCAAGTAGACGGAGCCATCACAGCGTAGTGATGAGCGGGCTTTCGAGGCTCTCCAGGTGGAAGAGGATGTCTGCCCTCATTGCAGAGGAGAGGGAGATAGTCAACTTCGAATATGTCAGCATTTAGTTCCCGATGCGGCTTGGTAGCACCGGCTGAATGTCGGTTCATACTGTCCCGCCGCTCGTTCGTTCGAGACCCTCGCGACACGCGCAACTCAATCTATATGACAAGATTCCCTGCTATCGCACAAACTACTCAAGATGGCGACTGTAGATGAAGGAACCGCGCCAAACGCAACGTTCGTACATTGCACTCCGTACGAACAAGCGTAAGAGCATCTTACTAACAAGTGAACAGTGTCTATGTATGTGTGCTGGAGCTGGAGCTCAAAGCTACCAGACTTGTGACCCGAGGAAACTGACTGTAGCGACATCAAGGCCAGGAACTTGTCCGAGCGCATCAAGATCCCCCAGCTCATCGAAGCACTGCGCGAGATCTTTGAAGAATACGGAACTATCGTCGACATTGTCGCCAAGTCAAGCTTGAAGCGCAAGGGACAGGCTTTCATCGTCTTCGACAGCGTCCAATCAGCCGAGAACGCCATAGACGAAGTCAACGGATTCGAGTTATTCGGCCAGTCCATGTCCCTCGATTTCGCCCGGACCAGGAGCGACGCGACAGTACAAAGAGAAGGAACCTCTGAAGAATTTGAACAGCACAAGCGCCACCGCAAGGCCGAGAAGGGTGGGTCCTCGATTGGCAGAACATGCTATTCTCAAAAACTGACAAGCATGAACAGAGCGCAAGCAAGCCCTCGAAGCAGCCGAGGCAGCCAAGAACCTCAAACGACCAGCACCAGGTGCACCAGAGCCAGAAGCTGCTGCTCAGCGCGCGCCAAAGACGGCACGTGGAGCAGGTCTCAAAGGAACATCAGGCGCCGGCGCTGGAGTCGTGCCCGACGAATACCTACCACCCAACAAGATTCTGTTCATCAGACAAGTACCCGAGGATTACGGAGTCGATGCTCTCACAGCCATCTTCTCGCGCTTTGCAGGCTTCAAGGAGGTCCGTACTGTGCCTGGTCGCAAGGGCATTGCGTTCGTCGAGTACGAAGCCGAGGACGGGGCTATCAGTGCCAAAGAGGCCACGGCAGGCATGTCGCTGGGTGACAACACCATCAGAGTCACGTTCCAGCGCCAGTAGAGGCATGCTTGTGTTGGGCATGTACAGTGGCTTGGTAATTACAGCAACAGCAGAGGATATCTCAAATAGCAAAAAACGAATCGATCAGAAAATGACATCCTCATCATCCTCTCCCCCTCCTAGCATGTCTTGAGGCCCGTTGTCGGCCTGCGAGTCGATGCCCTTCTCTTCCTCGGCCTTTTTGGCCTTTTGACGTTCGGCCTCCTCTGCCTGAGCATCTCTCTCCTTCTTGCCCGACACCTTCTTCAGTCTGAAGAACTCCTCTCTGTCGAGCTCGTCCAGCTCTGAGTTGATGTACTTGATGGTATTTTCTGTGCGGGGGATGATAACGTGCTCGCTGCGGAGAGAGTTAGCAATGCATTTCGAAGTGAGTTGGAGGGGAGCATACATGGCGTTGACTCTGCGATTTACGACCTTGATGACATCGTCCAGGATGACAAAGGCTGTCTGCAGACTGGCGAGCTCAACAAGGGTCTCGACTGCTCTGACATATGTCTCCCTGCAGCGTTGGACTTGCTGACCTCCTTTACCCAGACCAGTCAGGCCGAAGTCGTTGTTGCCCTCGGTCTGGAAACTCTCGAACTGAGGTAGGAAGACACCGCTGACGTTCTCCTGGCGAGTGCGAACACGGAACTTTGCCGACTTGACCGACTCCTGGATCTGGTAGCCGATTCCAGCGCCTCCAATGGCGTAGCTGACCTCTGCGAGGGAGAAGGCAGCAATCTGCATGACTCTGCCCATCTTGCGCTTTGCATCGTCGATACGGCGGGTGATTTCTCGGAAACGTTTGGTCAGGGCCTCGCTCTTGCGCTTGAGCAAGTCATGGCCGGTCTGAGCACCCTTCAGTTTACCCTTCATCAGACCCAGCGACTGCCGGGTGGGAAACACGGCCTCTCTCTGTTCAGATTGTGTTAGCTGGGAGTTGGGATGGGCACGAACAACAGACGTACTCCTGCAGCAGACATGGTGTCGACTGCTCAAATGGTATACAAAGAAGCGTGGCTGTTTGTCAGAGAGCAGCTGCAGCATGTGGTATGCCCGCTGGCCGCATGACGTTCGTTGTTGCTCGGGGAAAGTGCCAAGGCGCGCGCGACGCTCTCTGGAAAGACCAAAAGTCGAAAGCGACAAGTGAGAGTCGAGCAGCTCGCAGCAACCAGCTGTTTGTCTCGCCAATTTCGCCTGCGCTGCCGTCGCATCCCTCTCGTCATCGCTCCCGTCGCCATTGCCGCCGTCGTCAGTAGGCCCGCTACGACGTGTGTGTATATCTCCCTCGACATGTCGATTGCTTCGCATCTGTACCTTGTCACCGACAACGATGTCATCTACGAGCAGGACATTCTGCGCAATCCCGCAAACATTCGCGCCTGGCTCGACTATGCCTCCTTCAAGCGTCAGACTGGCTCGCTGCTCGACCACGCCTTTGTCTTGGAACGCGCCTGCAATGCCCTCCCGCGAAGCTACAAGTTGTGGAAGTTGTATCTGGCACTGCGTGTGACCCATCTGCGCAACCGCAATCCCGCCCGCCATGCCTCTGAATACCAGAAGGTCAATGCCTTGTTCGAAAGAGCTCTGGTCCTCCTCAACAAGATGCCGCGCATCTGGGAAATGTACCTATCCTTCCTCTGCAACCAACCCAGGATCACCCAGACCCGTCGCACCTTTGATCGCGCCCTACGAGCCCTCCCCATCACTCAGCATAACCGCATATGGGCCCTGTACCGTCCTTTCGCCACATCTGCCTCGGGAGAAACAGCCATCAAGGTCTGGCGCCGCTACATGCAGATCCACCCCGAGCACGCCGAAGACTTTATCGACATACTCATCGACCAGAAACAATACACCGATGCCATCGTCAAATACATGGACATTCTCAACAATCCACGCTTCCGCAGCAAAGAAGCCAAAGGCCCCTTCCAATTCTGGACTGACATGTTAGAGCTCATCATCGACCACGCTCGCCACGTGCAGACAGGTGAGGATACAGGCATCGATGTGGACCGCATAGTTCGCAGTGGAATACAACGCTTTCCGGATCAGAGGGGCGTCTTGTGGGTAGGCCTTGCACGGTACTGGATCAACAAGGGTGACTATGAGCGCGCAAGAGATGTTTTCGAGGAGGGAATCACCACCGTCATGACCGTTCGTGACTTCTCCATCGTCTTCGACACGTATGCAGAAGCAGAGGAAGCTCTGATTGGTATCAAAATGGACGAGGCCCAGACTCGTTCCGAAAAGAGTACACCTGATGAGAATGCCGATCTTGAGCTCGATATCCGCATGATGCGCTTCGAGCAACTCATGGATCGTCGTCCCTTCCTCTTGAACGACGTTCTACTTCGACAGAATCCCAATAGCGTCGCCGAATGGGAAAAGAGAATCGCGCTCTGGGGTGATAACAAGCCTGAGGTTGTCAATACTTATACCAACGCCATTGCTGCAATTAACCCCAAAAAGGCCATTGGCAGATACCACACTCTCTGGACAAATTACGCAAAATTTTACGAGGAGCGTGGCGATCTACGCAATGCCAGGGTCATCATGGAGAAGGCCGTCAAGGTACCGTTCAAGTCTGTCAATGAACTCGCCGAGATGTGGGTCGAATGGGCGGAAATGGAGCTACGCAACGAGAACTTCGATCGCGCTGTCTATATCATGGCGAAGGCCACCCAGGCGCCTAAACGAAGCACGGTCGATTACTTTGATGAAACTCTCAGTCCTCAACAACGAGTACACAAAAGCTGGAAGCTGTGGTCATTCTATGTTGATCTTGTCGAGTCCGTTAGTACTCTGGATGAGACTCGCAAGGTTTACGAGCGCATCTTTGAATTGCGTATCGCGACTCCCCAGACTGTTGTCAACTACGCCAATCTACTCGAAGAGAACAAATACTTTGAGGAGTCATTCAAGGTGTACGAACGCGGATTGGACCTCTTCTCATACCCAGTGGCTTTCGAGCTCTGGAACCTCTACCTTCAGAAAGCAGTCGACCGGAAAATCAGCATCGAAAGATTACGAGATCTGTTCGAGCAGGCCGTTGAAGGATGTCCTCCAAAGTTCGCCAAGGTATTATACCTTATGTACGGTCAGCTAGAGGAAGAACGTGGACTGGCCCGTCACGCCATGCGTATATACGAGCGTGCGACACGTGCTGTATCGGACGAGGATCGCCTGGACATGTTCAACTTCTACATTACCAAATCGGCCTCGAACTTCGGCCTGACTTCAACTCGCTCAATCTACGAGCGAGCTATTGCTGCGTTGCCGGATAGCGAGGCAAAGGACATGTGTCTCAAGTTTGCCGAGATGGAAAGACGGTTGGGAGAGATCGATCGTTCCAGAGCCATATATGGACATGCCAGTCAGTTTTGTGATCCCAGAAGGGAGCCTGGCTTCTGGCAGAAGTGGGAGAGCTTTGAGGTGCAACACGGAAACGAAGACACATTCAAGGACATGCTTCGTATCAAGCGTAGTGTCCAAGCACAGTACAAGTACGTATCGCATGTGCTAAGAGTAGTATCAAGCACTAACCGCGTATTAGCACCGATGTCAGCTTCATCGCCTCGCAGGCTATCGCACGTAGTCAACAAGCTCCGACTAAAGATGGAGCTCTCGAGGACAGCACACAGAAAACAGATGCTATGGCGGCCTTGGAGCGCCAGGCCCGCGCGCCCACGGGCTTTGTTGCTGCCAGCAGTGGACCAGAAGGCGGCAACAGAACTGCTGCAGCCGCGCAACCAGCAGCCAACCCGGATGCCATCAACGTCGACGATGACATATGAAGGTCCACTAGGAGGAGTGGTCTGTAACACACTCGACTTATATTCACACTTTTGTTCATGGCCATATTTTTTTTGCATTTGTTCAAATATACCAACACAGGCGCCGCTTTTTTCCTTTGTATGTCGAGAGGAAGCTCTCGACAAGCCAATTCAAAAGGCCAAATTCTCTGATCAAACACTGTGTAATTCAGTTATGATGCGGCGCATAAAGTGATCATGACCAATGTCTTCCTTGGTTGATCTCGTACATGTCTACTCTATCACCTCTCGAGTATCAATCGGTTTCCGCCGTAGAGTAGTGAATGCACCCCGACTCCCTCGTACTTTTGAGTCCTTCCCCACAATGTGACGGATGGAAGGCGGAGTGACCTCAGTGGGATTTGCCCCTCACCAACCACAGACTTGAAACTGTGACCACTTCTACCAAACACACCGACAAGACCCAAAGGACACTCAGACTCTGCCCGACTGAACCACTGTTGCTGGCTCGGTCATCTCCTCCCTCACGCTCACTCTCACAACAGTTTTATGCACGCACAGTCCCCCACGTCTGTCCAACAGCCGAACATCGAGTCCACGAGCCCCGCCGAGCCCACCTTTGACAGCCAGCATGGGGAGCAACAAGGCGCGAGTCCAGTCGGTGACAATGGAGGTATCAGCCTTGTCAACCATGTGCCTGACGCTGCCACGCCTGGACGACTGAGCCCTACGCACAAGGCCTGCTCAGCTTCGCGCAATCGCATCGCCGAATACGAAAATGCCTCGGCCGCCTCGCCGTCCAGGAAGAAGATGGAGGGTCCGGCCTTTGCTGTCGTCAAGAAGCCGAGAAAGCCTGGTGACAAGCACTCGCCTATTGCCGACTTGCCCAACGAAATCTTGACCCATGCCCTTGCACACCTCTCTCCTCAGGACCTGTCCGCCGTTTCGCTCGTCTCCCGCCGCTTCCACGATCTAGTCACCACCCCTCACGCCTGGAGGACTGCCTTTTCACGCTATTTTCCTGGCCCAGACTCCCTCGATCCCAACGCTTATCACGACGAAGACGACCACGACGATGGCTTTCGTGTCGAACGTCGCGCCTTCACTCGCGTTACTGCTCTGGCCTCATGGCGAAGCGAGTATATCCTTCGCACCCGCTTGCTACGTTCTCTCGCTCGTGGCAAACCAGTCCAGCCGCCTGCTTCTCCCGCCCAAGCTCGTCTTGGCCAGCCTCCAGTCGCATTACCTATCGTCGTCTACCCTTCGCAGATGTTCACAACCGTCAACCACTTACACGCCACTTTTGGTGGCACCGCTTTAAACAAGCGACCTCCTCGTTTCGTTCACGGCGCTGACGATGTTGGCACCGCCGGAAGCAGTGATCCAACTCTTGAAAAGGCCGATTCGTGGGGACTGGGCGACCCCAACACGTTCCTCCAGTTCTCGGATCGCTTCCCTGGAGATGCCATGTACGGTCTGGGTTCCGGAAACATTGTAGGCGTTCCCAATTCCATGGATGTCAGTCAGCCATACGGCATGATCCATGGCGAAGGCTCTCCGGGTGGCTTTGTCTACTACAGGTATACCGAGGAGATGCGCGGTCATTTCCTGAAGCCTTCGAGCGGCATATCCGTACCAGCTCTTGGAATTCCGCAGCTGTTGCCTGTTCAGGAATCCATTTGCAGCGTGTGGATCGCCAAATCTTCTACCATTCCTTCTCTTACCGACGGCCTGATTGGACTCATCTCGGGCTCATCCCTCGGTGTCCTCACGACATACAGTCTTGGGCCTCTCGGGACTCGCGATCAACGCTTCGGTCGAGGTGAGACTACAGCGCGTTGGGTCCTCAGTCCTGGAGTACCAATAATTGCCATTGCCGTCGACGACCAATACTCAGTAAAGCGTCAAGGAGAGAATCGGGCATGGGCGGTTGTGCTCAACGCTCTGGGCGAGGTTTTCTATTTGACCAAGTTACCCAAACGCAGCAACGACGATAGGCTTGTCGGATCGAATGACGAGGCGAAGGGGCGTCTTGCCTGGTCGGTTGGACGATCTGTATACTGGAATCTTGTGGAACCCAGTAGACGCACTGCTCGCCCGAACCCTTACAGCAATTCCCATGTGGACGGCAGTTATTCTCCTCGTACCTCGTGGAATGGCATGTATTTGAGCGAAGAGCAGATGAAATCCGAGACATATGAGATCGAGGACTACATCAACCGAAAGCCCAAGGATTTCCAAAGAACCTGTTTGGGATGGAACATGCGCAGGTTACTGGAGGTTGATTTCGCAGGAGATGATGGCAACCAGGCCGGAGAAGCTGTTTTTGTGCTTGAATCTGGCCTCGACGAAGACTCTGTCGCCTCGGCCAAACGATTCGTCCGATTCAAGGTCGCCGATACGAACAGCTCGGAGACCAGAATGAATGGTTCGAACTTCACATCAACCCCGACAGCCCCTGAATCGACTTCTCTCTTCGGTGGCCCGTCGACCCCTCCATCACCATCTAAGGACGATCTGGAATATGGCCTGTCGTTATCAACAGTTCAAGATCTCGAAACCGACAACAAAAGCAAGCGCTCGACAGAGGAGTGGAGACTATCCAGTTTGTCATTTGGTGGGCTCAAATCAGTACAGATCACAGCTCACGCATTGGATGGGTCAACCTTTGCGACTCTCACGTCTTCTGAGGATCCACTTCTGAACTTTTCAGGCCAGTCGACAGTGTCTTCCCCTAGCATGACACCCCTATACAAGTCCAGCACTCCATCTTCGCCCACGGATGTTCCAGGACAGCGAGCCCGATTCATCGCTGTGGGTACCATGATGGGCACTGTCTTGGTCTGGGATGCAAGAGCATCGCTTCCTACCTCGGCCGAGGCTGTCAACACGCTGGAACCGTTACGCATCATCCATACAGAATCGCCACAGATTTCCTGCATTGCATTGTCGTCCCTCTACCTTGTGCACGGAGGAAACGATGGCCTTGTACAAGCTTGGGATGTTCTAGCTTCCAGTCTGGGCCCGATAAGAAGACTGCACTCACGCCACGCATCCCGAGCAAGACGTAGATTGGTGCAAGCTCAAGCGTCGGTCCAAGGTGTGGGCATCAACTTGTTCGCAGCGGGAGCCATCTGCCTCGATCCCGATCCAACAGTCCTGCGAGGTATGGTCTCTGTTGGTACACACTTGCTGTATTGGAGCTTCAGCTCTTCTGCAGCAGATCAGTACAAGTCACACAAACGTCGCCTGAGAAGAGCAGATCGAGGCACCAATGTAGCTAACGATCGATTTGCCAATGTTGGCAGAGGCAACATCAAAGGCTTTATCGCGAACGAACAGTTCGAACTCGAAAGAGAGAGTGCACGAGAAGCAAGACAAGCAGAGCATCTGGCTGGAAGATTTGGTACTGAACTCTTGGGCAGCGATGCTAGCGAGGAAGAAATTCTTGCTTACGCCCAGATGCTCAGCGAGGAAGCGCTTGCAAAGGACCACGAAAAGAAGACGATCGAGCCCTCGACCAACGGTAAGGCAGTCATCGCTACGCCAATGGATGACGCAGATATGGACCCGGAAATTGCAGAGGCAATCCGACTCAGTCTTGCAGAGGAGGAAGCGAAGCGCATACAGGAGCAAGAGGAGGCCGAGTACGAGGCACTTCAACAGCAAGAGACAGCGGAGGGTAGCAACGACAGAGAGTTGACGGACCTCGAATTTGCACTGCAGCTCAGTCTCGCCGAAGAGCAGAGCAGATTGGAAGCTGAAACAGAGGCACGAGAAGAGTTTCCCGCTCTATCGATACGCTCAAACAAAGGCAAGGGGAAGCAACGTAGATTCTCTAGAGGTTAGATTTCCAAGTCCCATCGCAAAGATGATTATCGCGATATATTCTCGTTTCGTCAGATTCGTGCCATGGGTCTATCGCGACCTCTGCATGGGACGAGAAGTCGCCCGCACTAACCAGATCGGGTTGGTGTCATGAGACGGTCACCTGGTCTCAAATTCCCAGAATTTTCGAGTCACTCTACGAGTATCTGGCTGATGAATTCGACATGTCGCGGATAATGATGAGGATAATCATGTGAGGTAGTCATTCGATGGTTGATTGGTTCATCTATGGATTCCCTCTAGAGTATGTTTATACCATCGTTTCCCCCAAATTCACCTGGCTTAATCGTGCTCAACGACAGCGTTTCGAGATGTCAAGCCGCATCAGCGAATCGAGGTTCCATCTAGCATCAAGGGGACGGGCTTAGAGAATGGTCTAGCTAGGTCACACAAACAAGCTTTGGAACAGCAGTGATGAGAAAAACGACCGATATATGTATACGAAGGTCGAGCAAATCTAAGGGACATATAGCCTGGAGTACGCCACAACCTTGGTCCTGCAGCACATGCATTTTGTAAAGTTCCGCGTGGCAACGCCTACCCTGCACTCGTCGCACACACAGAGACAGCCACAGGGCCATGCAACGATGACACGAGGACTGCTCTGACACACGACACACTGTGGTCCGCTGGATCCCATGCCCTCGGCGCCAGAGTCCCACGAACCAGCACCTCCATCCAGTTCTGGACGTTTTGCCAGACGACGTTCGAGGAGAAATCGTTCCAGATTCTCCGTCTCATTGTTCAAACTCAAAGTCCCTTCTGTGCCTTCACTAAAGGCTGGCTCGAGGTAGGGAACGTCGAGCACCCGTGCCTTTTCACGGTTCATTCGGTGACGGTATTGTGAACGAGTCATAGGCTTCTCGCTTTGAAGATGACGAGACAGCATCTGTGCTTCTTCTCTATCCGCTGCTGTCTTTGGATCTAGTAGTCGAACTAGGTCTGTAACCTCAAAGTCTGCTGCAGGTGTTTGCTCTCGACTTCGAATGTAGTCTTGCTGCGTCGGTGTCCTTCTGCCACTGTCATCTTCTGAATCGGCTTCGCTAGGTGCATTCGTTGACATGGAAATCATGCTGGTCGTATCGTCGTCCTGCTCTCGAGCTTCGTAATTTCCGCTCGTGTCCAGATCGCCCCACCATCCACCACGTTTCCACCAATTGTACAGATCGGTGTCGACAGCGTCCTCCCCTGCAGGATTGCCAGGAGCAGCCTGCAGTCGTCTGCGCATCTCTACTTCGACGTCGATATCACCATTTTGTGGCAAAGATAACACGCCCCTCTCAGAGACCAGCCAGAAGTCAGGGGTCGAAGCTCGTTGACCGGATCGTTGCTGTAAAGAAGCGGGAGGAGCAGCTGGCTGGCTGTAGTCGGCGGCTCTGGTTAACCAGTTGGGGCTTCTCTCAATACCCAGCATCGAAAGACAAGTCAAGGCAAGGCGACTGTTGATGCGGATGAGCAACCAAAGCAGACTTTTCAGAAACTCAAAGCTCAGCTGCCATCTGCCACGACGTTCTGCAATCCCTAATCCATTGTCGTTATTGATGGTTCTGTTAGTCGCGGCTTCGGTGGTAGATTTTGATTTTCGCTCGACGGCAAAGCCTGATGATGAGGGCATTGTCTTGTGGTCTGTGAAGCTGAGACCCCTCGCAATACGTTCGTCGAGCAAGTCGGACGGGACCAGGTCTGCTCGGCGGCGGTTCTCCAACATGGAACTAAGCTCTTGAATTCGTTCCTTTTCGAGCCAGGTCATGTCATGGATCTGAATTTTGCTTCCTTCGTTCAAGAAGACGGATTCACTTGCGGCAGTCAGAACGTTGAAGCCTATTTTAAGCAGGACAGTGTAGAAATCCTCGGTCCAACTTAGCCTCATAGATGAGACAGATGAGAATTGAACGTTCGCTTGCATATTGTTGAAAGCGATCGAAAAGCGCTCTTTGATGGATGGATTCGGCGGAGCACTGGGTGGAAGTGATAGAGCATTGAGCAACAAGGCCACAGCATATATGAAGGAGCAAACCAAGATGCCTAGAATGATGAGCATGTGAGGTATGAAACCGATGATGCATACAGTAGGGAAACGAAGAATGCTAACATCGGAACCGAGGGGACTAGAGAGAGCGTTGACAAAGCTCCAGCAGAAGGCAGCCATGTAGCATACGGCCCAAATAGCCGTGTTGACGAGACGCAGTTGGTGTCTCCGGCCGGTGATGGCGAGCACTGCACTACTAATGTGGCTCATGCAAGAGATGAGGGCGATGAGCAAGACCTCTGAAGGAACGTTGAGGCGTTGAAGAACCATGGACTTGGTCAGAAGTATGCTGGACAAGTCCGAAGGGTCGGACGAGTTGGCGGGTGGGCGGGGGTGAGAGGACGAATCGGCGGGGCCAAAGACACTCAAGCCGATGGCGTTGGTAAGCATAGCTTCCGACTCGGCAAAAGCCAGAGAGTGTTCGAACGTGGTCATGCCGGTCTCGGGCAGAGGCTGTCTCCCTTGAAGAGCGCAATTCAGCGTTTCAATGAACTGGCTGAAACAGAGGGCCAGGAAAAGAGGCCAGAGCAGAGAAAAAGAGCCCATAACATCGAGGAATTTGTCGTCCTGGAGGGACATGTTCATGGCGCGGCAAGACTCGGCGTCGGATTTCCAGAATAGCAGCTTGGAGCTGAAAACGTGTACAAAGCCACCTTCTCCGCCAAAGTTGATGGCCAGTTGCTTGTTTGGGTCGCCATAGCGTAACAGAGGATAGGACGGGGAAGTTTGGCATTTGAGAGCTTGCAGGATGGACAAGATGTGATAAGAGAGGAGCAGGATGGGAGCTGAGTACAGGAGTAGACGGGTGTGCCAACGGGGGTTTAGGCTCTGGCGAGACGAAGCGTAGAAGTGGGTGCGATTGAGGAAGATGGACTAGAACAGGCATAGTCAGCTGTCGGTACGAGCATGTGATTGACAGGGGAAGAGGGTACAATGGCAAAGGTTGCCAGGGCCCAGCGAGAGCCGATGTATGCGAACATGCCGCCAAAGCCTTTGATTGCGTCGGCCGAGAAGGGAAGACTGAGGAACGACAGGTAGCCAGAGGAGGAGGGCAAGGCAGCAGGGGCGGCGGTCGAAGATGCGGCGTGGTGAAGGGCAGCAGCAGTGGCATTTCGCAGGTGGTCGGCGGTAGACTCGGTCATGTTGTCCTTGGGCATCCAGCGCATGGCCATGTCGGCCATGTTGCGCGCCAGGCGGGGCACGAGGAGCAGCAGGTCCGACGACGACGGCACCAGCGACGAGTTGGTCGACATTCCGGATCCGCCTCTGTCTTTTTCTCAGACGCCCGTCGGTGTGACGCCTACTCGAGACTGTGTCGGGTGATTGTCCAGAGACATGGGGATGCCTGCAGAGGCAGTTGCCAACTCTGGCCCGGCCCTCTATCACGCTGCCTCTGTGCCCGCCGAGCACGTGCGCTTCGTCAGCCTTAGCGTTCGGATGCTGCCGACCCAAACATGCAGAACATGCGGGGGGGGTGTCACCTACATGTTCATGTCTACCACCGCCAACATCTTGTCAGACATGCATTGTCAAGCAGAGCAGAATACACATCCCAGATCTGTTGCTAAAGTCTACTCAGAAGAGAGGTAGAATTCAACCCTGTCCACCCGCCAGAACAGAAACCAACACACGAGTCAACAGACTGCCAAAGGCGGCCTAGAGCAACGGGTGCGCCCGCCCGCAGATCATCGTCATCGACTTGGCTGCCTGGTCTTCACCATTCCATCTTCAAATCCATCACCTGCACTCACAATCTTGTTCTCTAGAGCCCCTCAATTCCACTGCCAACAAGACAGTCGCAAGCGCCTGCATCACATCACTCAACATGAGCGTGATAGGCAACGTCCTCTCCGCAGACTCGCTGGCCAGCGTCATGGCATCCACGCTGCCTGAAGACAGCACCACCCCCCACATCAAGACGCCCTTCGATGCCATCGCTCTAGCAAGCCACACATCCATGCTAGCTGTAGGCTTCCGTCTAGTGGGGCTCGGCGACGACGACCGCATCGCAGTCGACAACCCTCCTCGTCTACCTGCCACCTGGAATGCAACCGCTCCCAACTACGCCTTCCGTTATGCCCACACCCAATCATCCATGGAATACCTGCTGAAGCTCAACCGTATGGGCAACAAGGCCGTCGTCTTGGCCATGGGTCTTGGTGACGACAAGACGGCTACCTTGGACGTCAAGGCTGCAGACTACACCTCCGAAGCTTCCATGCCCTTCACCCTATCACAGCCTCACGCCAGGAACCTCTTCAACCTCTTCATATCCAACGGCCGTCTCTCCGACTATGGCTCGCTCATGCGCATCAACATCATCCAGAAGCTCATGCCTTCACTCCAGAAAGAAGGCTACCAAGAGTCCGCCGCTCAATCCTCAAGACAGCCCACCAGGGATCCCGACTCTGCTCGTCATGACCCTCTGCATGACGATCGTCAACCCCCAGCTCGTCCTCAGCCCTTCCACGATCCTCTTTCTCAGCCTCCACCTTCGTTCCCACACGGAGAACTAGCGCCTCCAGGCTTCGAAGATCCGTACGACCTGAATAGACCGCTTCGTCCCATGGGTGGTCCCCATCCAGGCTTTGGCAGCATTGGCGAAAGAGATCTCTACCCTGCAGGTCTTGGTCCAAGAGATCCCTTCGGAAGCCCTGGCTTCGGTGGCGGTGGCATGCATCCAACTCTACCTGACTTCCACGATCCAAGAGGTCGTGGCTACAACCCTCAAGCACCCCCAGGAAGTCGATTCGACCCAGTCGGTCCTCGAGGTCCATCAGGCTTTGGTGGTCCACCAAACCCCTTCAACAACTTCGGTAGTGGAGATTTCATGTGAAGTCAGAAAATCTCTTGATCCCAACGTCTGCTTCTCGCATACTTTACTTCTCTGTGTCCTCAATACCCCAAACTTTCTTCCAGGCCTCAAGCTACCGGGCTTGTATCATAGAATTATCGAATCTCTTTGTTTGCTCTTCTTCAACAAAGATATCGTGAGTCAAGTATAGTAACTTGGTAGGATACCACCGAGCCGAGGGTCGGTGGAGACATAAACAGGCTAGACTCAGAGGAGTCGACTCACGTATGAAAACACATGGACGCCGTCGGGCTCCAAATATGCAATAGCGATATTGGGAAAAACATTGCACCATTGGGTCGACTATCCATATGGGTTGAATGAGCTGCAATGCACGAACATGGGGTTGTTGGCATCGGATCCTTGTGGCGGCATCTCGTTGAATGCGTCTCGGCTCATTTGTGCACCTTGATTACCCTATCTCCGATTCATGTACAACATCAGCCTGCATCACGAAATCCAGGTTTTGAATGTGGAACGACACGAAGGATGATGGATCCACCTCAGCGCAAGCCCCCATCCACAACATACATGTCGAGACGGAACTATTCCGCTTGGTTGCCTGGTCCTTTCTGCTCCACGTCTGTGTGCTCTTGCGAAGATACGAACTTCTGACACGATTGTGGAAGGTGGTCTGTTTAGAGTAATAGACTTTCGGCCGATGAGAAGTCTTCCCCACCTAATCAAAAAGTCAATTCCTCGGGTGCCATCGTCGAAGCCGAGCACTCAACGTGTGTGGACCCTGACTTGTTTCTCTCGGCTCCAGGGGTTTGCGATCATCTTTTTGCATGTCATTAGACTTCAACTTTGGTTGCTAATGGACCTATTCTCAGTCTATGACCCCTGCTTTCCCAGAACCTCCTTAACTCATACGGCCCACTCGAGTCCAAGAAGCCGTTCAAATCAACCACAAGAACCGAATCAGCTCTTTGCTGTATTTCCTCTATATGTGCCCAGCCCTCATCTCAACAACACGCGGTCTCGCCACGCAACGTCCCCGCCTGTGGCGTTTGAAGCAAGTTGGTGATTGGCTCAGTGGTATTGTCTCATCTAAGAGACATCCACACCCTTTCATCAATTCAATATATACACGAGTCAGGATCGGCAGCTGTTGGAACTCTCATCACCTGTGCATACAGCCGCGCTTAGGCGCCTGCAGCTAGAAAGCTAGGTGTAGGTCGAACGAGCTACCACGGCTGAACCGATAAAAGCGTACTGGTCATGCTGCCCCAACCTCAAGAACAAGTCGGCATCAGCATATGTCGGCATGCTAGTCCACAAGTGCTGGAGCCAACGAATCTTTCGGTCGTTTGCGGTCCACCCCCGTTCGTTTTGAGCAGCTGCCTTCGATGTGCCTGCATTATCGGTTTGTCAGCACATCATGCAGCTGGAAAGGGGCAGAACTGGCATACCTGACAAGCGTATCCTTTCTTGCGAAGAAAGACCCACACAGGACGCATTTGTGTTCTCGCAAGTGCAAGTGTACACTGCGCTCATGGCGGCCAAGATCGGTCTTCCTGTCAAAGCTCTTGTTGCAACCGGCATGAGGGCATTGGATCTTCTCCCTTGTGGCTTTGTGTTTGAGCATGTGACTACGAAGATTGTAAACACGCTGGAATCCTTTATCGCACTCGTTGCAGTAGAATCTGGCATTCTCTGCTGTGGTTCTGACTCTGCGAGGCCTGTCCAGTAGTGCCTGCACCTCGGCCTCGGGGTGTCGCTCCAAGGAAGCTTGTCTTCTCCGCGAGCTATGCATCAACACATTCTCTCTGGTTTCCACTTGAGCGTCATGCCAGTAGCGCGAAAATTGCTGGCCAGCAGGAGCAGTTAATCGGTGATAGACACCAGGTCCAAGCCAGTGAGCCAGACTTTCCAAGCTACCCATGTGCACAGCACTGTCTACTATAGGCATAGAGTGTGTTGTTGGGAGTGACGGAGTGTTTGAGATCAGGCTCGAGTTTGTCAGAGTTGGTGACCATTTGCAGTCCGAGATCGAGTCGTGTTCTTGCTTTACACTCATTGGACCGAAGCTCGGTGACCCAGAACTCGACAAAACAGGACCAAAAATTTCGGGATAGGTGGTGGCAGCTCCAAAGACCGGCTGCGGCAACTCTGTCCAAACCTGTTTCTCAGACTCTACAGGGCTTCGCCAATGGCCGGAGTCGAAGTCTCGTTGACTCTCTACTTGGTATCCTGGACGGTAATGGAGCTCGGGACCCCAATGATATTGATGCTGCATGATGAAAGGATTGCTGAATTAAGTCTACCTGTGCAACACACAAACAGAGGTTAGCTATAAACGCTGAATATGGGATCAAGTACAGAGCACCTTGGTAACGTACTATTTTTGACGGAAGAGGCGGAGCAAAGGCAACTCGGGGAACAAGAGCGGTTATGGACGTGAGGAACAACTCAGGCGCAACCTACCACTAAATGCAAAAAGAGCTCTGGTCCAAATCCCGCATCTGAGACCAATGTTGGTGACAACGACCCGATGGGAGGGTACCTGCCAAGCTCCTGGTATCGAGGACATGCACCTAACACTTCTCTCCACGGACGCCTGGAACTCCATCACTTCACGTTGATAGTGTTGATGGCTCAAATTGATATAATTTCGCCGATGCTTTTTGTATGCCGTTAATACTTGCGGTTCTCGATCCTCGGCTGCGGATGGCGGCTGCCGAGTAGCGTCTCCATCGACCCGACTATCTGGGTCAAAGCAATCAACCACCCATTATTTCACCCGTGTCTCGTCCGTCTCTGCCTGATGGCCTCATAGCTCGATAAACCCTTGCACAAAGCGCTGAGCCCCGCGACTCCAACAAGATTCCTGACCCTGGAGTCCGAGCAATCAAAAGAGCCCAATTGGCGCTCATTTCTCTCCACTGTCCAGGTGGCCTTGTCGAAGCGCTTCTAGCAGTGTTGCAACTTTGGTACCGCGCGGGTAATCGTACTGTGTGTGGATCTAGTCATCGTTCACTTGGAGCTGACGCTCTTGTTCTTCGATAACGCCTTTAAGTTGTCCTATCTGCAAAGTGAGCTGATCGAGCACGGCCTTGATATCGTTGTTAATGGCTGCAGGGGCCGAAGGCTGTGAGCCCGGCGCGACCTGCGATTGGTCGACACCTGTGTCAGGTCTCGAATTTGGCGCCAACAGCGGGTATCGTGATGGAAGCCTCTTGTTCAACACAGATCGTCTCCAACCAGGTGGCTTTTCGATACCTCGGGGTGATCCGAGGCCGAATTCGGTAGTGTTCTTTCTACGGACAGACTGCATCTTCTCGTACAAATTTATGAGCAGTACGTGAGGCAAATGCGTCATTTTGAGAACCACTATGCGACTGTAGCGTAACTGTTCAGAAGAGAGAAACAGTCTCAGAGGCCTAAGAGCCAATGAGAAAAGGTTCAAAGGAGGGATGAAGTAGGTGAGTCTGTTC
Source organism: Aureobasidium sp. GC_Fusr_1 (assembly GCA_026538705.1). Taxonomy (NCBI): domain Eukaryota; kingdom Fungi; phylum Ascomycota; class Dothideomycetes; order Dothideales; family Saccotheciaceae; genus Aureobasidium; species Aureobasidium sp. GC_Fusr_1. The sequence goes on along the minus strand of JALPCE010000005.1, from coordinate 100,685 downwards.
GATGTTGATGCTTCGAGCACAAAGACCGAGTAGACATAGAGATACTCTTCTCTGGCATGCGACAAAACGTTGCTCAAACTGTTGGACAAGATCGAGATGAGCGAAGTAACCAGAAGGATCTGCGTCAATCTGTAGTTGGTAACAAGGTCAGCAGAAGTCTCTTCTGAACAACAATCAGAAGATTGGGCTAAGAGATAGTTATGTGTGTCACTGACGTTACAAAAACCAGCATGAGTGGCAGTCCAAGATAAGGTGAAATCTTATCGCTGATTTCAAAGCCCAGATATGAGCTTCCGAAGAAAACCTTCGTCAAGATGAGAGCCATCTGGCGGAAGGTGAACTGGCCTCTGCCTAGCAAACAGAAAGTTGACAAGAAGCCACAGTACAGTATTGCCACAAGCGAAAGAAACTTTAAGAAGTCCTTCGGCACTGTTAGCCGTGATCGATATATGGAAGCGCATATCTTGACAAACCTTCGTCATAGCAGTAAGACATGGAAGCAGCGTGCCGAAATAAGAGTTCAGAGAGAGCAGAGGAGAGCAGATTCTGGGGATCAGAAACAACGCCTCGAGTGCGAGGATATCGAAGGATGTATCAATGATCTTGTCGTTCCCTTGATGAAGGCCAATCATGCCTGACATTGTTAGCTTGGCCATACCTCAACCCTCCTCTGTGCCAGAAAGCTAATCGCGAGGCGTAACGATAGGAGAAAGGGAGCACGGGACTTACGAGTAATGAAGAACGCCACCCCAATCCCTATTACGAACAAGTCCCAGAGAGACCAGAAGTCTGCAAGATAGAATGTTGTGGTGCCTGCATCCCAAAACTCTCCAATCTCATTGTGAGCGAACGATGCGATCCAGATGTAGAGGAAGACTTCAGCTGTAGTCACCGAGTAGAACGAACGTTGCATCAAGACAGCATAATAGAATGCCAGAAATGCCACAAAGAAGAGAACTTCAAAGGCCTTGAGATAGATGGGGACACGCAGGCGACAGAAAGGATCCATGGATTTGCGTTGGTAGATCTGCGCCTTTTTCTGTGCATCAGCGCTAAGTTTGTTCCAGAACATGATATCTCCAGTCCAAATTGCGTTGATGATTCTTTGGACCTGCTTCTGACATAGGAACTTTTTGGCTTCAGATACAGCTGCAATCTCCAACGCATTGAGACCGTCGAATTGCTCGGCCAATTCGGCATTAGTAGCAGCAGATGAGTCTTCAGCGACACCGTCATAAGACTCCGGGATGGTGATTCTGCTCCTGTAGCTTCCACGAGAACGTAGACTTGATCGTGGCAGCAGAGGAGACTGTTCGGTAGCTGGCGATGAGAGTTCTGGCTGATTCTCATCCACGACTTGGTTGTCAGTCTCTGAGTTATCAGGAATCTCTAATTCGTATAGAAGTGAGTCGATGATCTCTCTGTCGGCCAAGCCAATGATAAACCTTGTAGCAACGGCTTCACAAGCGAAACCCCTTGCGGCATGGATCCCCTGCTCCTCGTCAGCCTCGAGGGTGACAAAGTGGCCTTTGAGGACGCTATCGATATACAATGTCAGCTTGATCTGGTTTCGGGAAGCACTTCATCTTACAGCAGTGCTGCAACCAGGGCAGGGTGATGTACGTCATGGAGCAAGTGTCGACACAGCGGTGTGAGCAGATGGTCTTGAGTGGTACGGAATTCCTCAAACGTGATGGGTTTCTCAATGAGATCTGTAAAGTATCTGGCAAGTGCATGAGCAAAAGATGTCGGCTACGGGGATGATTTGAATATACCTACCTTGCAAGCTTTTGGATCAACGCATTGAAAGGATCCGTTTTTCCAATTCGTGGAAGCCGCGCTGGCAGATTGGTCTTCGCAGGAGACGAGTCCATCTCTGATGGCCACTCAGACAGTGTCAATGTCGCTTTCGAGGACAACAAGGAGAAGTCGCGACAAATCTGGGCCGCGCACAAGTTTTGCGCACCCTGACGCCACTAGTCTGGAGCGATCTTCCCTAATTACCATAGCACAATCGAGTACAGGCAATGCAGAATCTACCACTCGTGTTGACATTTACATAATCGCTTCTTCGAGAGTAGTTGCTTCGAACATATTTGCAAACATTGATTGGCGCCAGTCTATGTGGCACAATCGGGGTATCTCCAACAATTCTATACCTCCTTGATGTCTCCTTGCCCTCCTTGACCCTGCACATTAACCGAATAGCGAGAAACATCTTGCTGTTTCGAGGATGCAGCTAGACTGGCACGTCTTCCATCATTTCCACCGAGCCTTCTCTTCCGACAGTGAAGATAACATCACCCAGGGTCTTGGTGACGAAGCCAGCCTCGCAATATGCGAAGTAATACTCCCACTTTCTGCGGAACAGGTCAACGTCCTTTTCGGTCATGCCTTCATGCTCCTCCAACAGCGAAGGCTTGATTTTTTGGTCGAAGTTTCGCATGAATTCTTCGCGCCACAGTCGCAGTGTCTTTGCGTAGTGAGGGCCGATGTTTTCCACTGACTCCGGAATTAACCTGCAAGACGAGCCGGCTCTGACGGAGTCTAGGAGTTGTGTGACAGTAGGAAGGTGGCCACCAGGGAAGATGTATCGTCGGATGAAATCGTCTGAGTTGCTGTATGCATCGTAACGCTTGGAACAGTTAGTAGTCGATCAATTCTGCGCGGCAGAGACTGTGCTTACACTTTCGGGCATCGTGATGCACTGGAACACTGCAACACCTCCTTCAGGCTTCAAGAGCTTATCGACACATTGGAAATAGGTATCAAGGAACTCTTTGCCCACTGCTTCCAACATTTCAATGCTCACAACCTTGTCGTATAGTTTTCCATCTCTTGGTGTTGGCAAAGCACGATAGTCGCACAGGAGAACCTCGATACGGTCTGTGAATCCGGCTGCCGCGATCCTTTCCTCGGCCAGCGCCTTTTGCTCGATTGACAAAGTCAGACTTGTGACGCGACATCCAGTCTCGCGTACAGCCAAAATTGCAAAACTGCCCCAACCAGTACCAATCTCCAGGACATGGTCGTCTGCCTTAATCTTTGCATTGGTGATGAAGCGTCCAAGTTTGCGCATCTGGGCTTGTTCGAGCGTCTCTTCTGAGGAACGAGAATCTGACTTGGGTAGCCAGATTGGGCAGGAGTAGGTCATGTCGGGGGACAGGAATGCGGCGAACATATCGTTGGAGATGTCATAATGCGCGGCGATGTTGAGACGAGCTGTCGTGAGTGTGTTCGTCTTGCGAAGCAGGTACGAGAGTTTGGCGGAGAGGTTCGACGTGAGCGTGGATCCATTCGAGAGATGGGTACGGTTGACAATGAACAACTGGTCGTGTTAGCGTGTGCTTCAGAGGTTGACAATCTCGAATCGAACCCGGAAGAACTCTGTCAAGTCGGAGCAGGAGACCTCCCCAAGCATGTAGCTCTCTGCGAAACCCTACCCTTCAATCAGCCCAAGATTTCCAATTGACAATGCCATAACGATTACCATATCTGCGAAAAGCAGCATGCGCACCCAGAACACGTCTTTGTGCACAGTCAACTCTACATTGGGCAGAGAGTACACGCTCTTCTCCGACACTCCATTGGCAGCCTTTTTGTGCCCGTAAGTAGACACTTTCCCATCCACGTCCGCTACTCTTAGATGTCCAACCTGGATACGCGACAATAGCGAAAGAACAGTGCTGCGCGAAACGGACAATAGAGGGCCCCAACCATAGGATGCCACGTAACCGCTCAATGCCTGCAAAGGGCCAGAAGTCTGTGTTGAATTGACCATGATATGCAAGTCAGGCACTAGCAAGTAACAATGTAGAATGACCTTGGTTTTGAGCTTTCCGAGAGAAGAACGGTGCAGCGACCTACCCTCATATTTGAGTCGGACCCCGGAGCGATTCAAAGACCGCTTGCTACCGGTCGCGATGTGGAATCGGCCTGGGTATGTTATGACTTTACCTTTTAGAGCATGTCAATGACGTGGCTGAGCGCCTTTAGCGCAAGAGATTGGAACGTCTTTGGATCGTAGACAGAACAGCCCGAGTACTAGTTACTGAGAGTTGGTAGCCGGAGCATCAGATATGAATGCGACCGTGGACGACAGCATTCGTCTCTCACTGGTTTCTTCTCGTGTAGTCGATCACTGCAAGTTCCTGTGAGATCTAGTCGCATCATGATACGCGAGTGTGGAAGCTTTGGAGCCCCACCAAAGTGGGAAAGCTTGAGGCGTGTTGCTGAGATTGCTTCGATCGAGCTCGGAGCACGACTCCTCTCCCGCGGCGGTGCAAGAATGGGGACAGACGCCATTCGATTGAGCAGGGCCGTATCGGGCAAGAGAATAAGACTGGAGAGTGTCGCGCGCGATATGAGAAGTGTCGAGAGGGAAGCAGCGTCTGTCGGTGCAGAAGTTAAGTCATGAGCCAACTCCCCCGTCAATCTTGTGTCCTCATTCTGTTCTCATCATGACCGCGCGAATCGGATCTAATGGAGTGCGCTGCTGGGAGCTGTTACTTAGTATATCTATTTTTGCATGGCGGCATGCCTTCCAACAATTCGGTTGTATAGTGTAGCGGTTAGCACGCGAGATTTTGATGACTCAAACATTCTCGAGTCCGTAAGTTTAACTCTACGTCCGGCCAACCAACCATCATTCTAACAACACTTAGTGGGTTCGAGCCCCAGTACGACCTTCATGGTTTCGCATCTCTTTTGCACCTCTTCTTTTTGCCATTCCATACGCGCTGTGTTGAATATGTACTAAACAATTGCTGCGGCGGTGGCAGTTTTACTTGGCCAGTGGGATTGTTCACACGTGTCGTGAGTCAGTAGGTAGGTAGGCATAGGTACCTACTTTCAATGCGGTGACGCGTGCTTTGTATGAAGCTCGTCATCAACCTTCACAAAACTCATTCCACAATTCTATCATCCCTACCTGAAAGACTGTCATTTTGCAATGCCGCCGCGTCGAGCACCTGTAGCGACCGCCAAGCTGAAATCCCCGACTGTTTCGCGGCCTCGGACGACCCATGCCCAACGGATGGAGTACCGCATAGGAAGAGGAGAGATGGGCGTCCTAACGTTTGAGCCCTACAAGTCATACTTGCTTCCCCTATGGCGCTTTCGAACACCAGAGATCGCACGGCAATCCTCGGCCCTCCTACGAACAGAGTTCGAGCGGTTTGGAGAAGAGGGAGACTTTGTTGGGATGGACATGACGCGCAAGTTCATTCAGATGGGCTTCACACGCGCGAAACGATACGCCAACCATAAGGGCGGAAGAAAGTACGACAAAGACCACGAGGTCCTTCCCAACAGCGAGCATCATTCAGACAAGGCAGACAAGGAAGAGTCGAGCCGTATATTCAAGGATATACTGGAGGAGATCAAACAGGACGAGACGTACTTGCGGCTCAAAGAGCAGTTTCAGAAAGAGCTCAAGGAATACAAAAAGCAAAGTTCGTGAGCATTCATGCTGCAGATGAGGGAACTCGAAGCTTCATTGTCTATGGTGTGACGCTCTTCGTGTCGAAGTTATCAACGAGCAAACGCTTGGTCAGGGTCGTACCTACACCCATCATTATCAGCATGGCGGTGTAATCGTACGCCAATCTTGCAAAGTTTTATAGCATCTCTGAGCGGAATGAAAGTCTATGTGCCCTCGCTGTAGACGCGCGATCTTGTGGCTATTGGTGATGAGGGGCGGGCTCTAAAACACTAAAAAACAGTATGGCCAGAGAAACCTGTGGAAGGTTGACGCACTTCATCATCAGATCGACAAACACTGGACTCTGTTGATGCTGTGTCTCTTCACACGGTGCAGGCTTCAAATTGCCTTATAGACCTGTCTATTATAGTCTCACAATGAGGGTTGACTGATACACCCACTTTACGCAACCTCTGGGTTCTTCTCGGTAGCAACCGCAGGCGTACTTGCCTCAACTCTTTCAGGAACTCCTTCCGTCCCCGTCTCTTTCTTCTCCTTGGCCTCCAGCTCCGGGAACAGTTCAGGCATCAGGTCCGGAAGAAATTTGTGTAATCTGTCCGACGTGTCGTTCCACAATTGTCTTTGCTGCTCTGATTGTTCATCGTCCTCGCTTGGTCGCTTGAGGTAGCCGCCACTGGACATGACGAGCAGTATGTTTTTGAGAGATTCCGACACAGCTTCGGCCTATAACCAAAAACATCAGTCAATCGTGCGTGCAAACGATATTTGGAAAACTTACCAGTGTGTCCCCCTGACCGCTGTTCATCAGACGGTCCATAAGATCCAGAATTTCCATCCACAAGTCATGCATTCCATCCCACTCGCTGAGCATCACGAGGTAATGCAAAAAGATTTTGCATAAGAGTTGCGCGGTCTGTATGCGCATCTCACCCATGCCGAGAGGATCAACCTGGTACACCTCGGGCTTGAGTAGCTGCTGAACCAGAGGGAATACGACCTGACTAAATATATTTATCCACTCATTGTGTTCAGGTGATGCTAGATCATTAGACAACAAGCATCGTTGCAAAGATGCAAATGATTGCTGGCGAATTTCGCGAGAAGGGCTGACACATTGCATAATGAAGCATCTGAAGATGGGAAGCCAATATGCCTGCCAAGCCTCGTTGGGTTCCAGATGAGACTGCTTGATGAAGGCAGGCACACGACCGGTCATTTGTGATACAATTGCCATCGCCCTGACACCACGAAGGGTGGCCTCATCAGGTGCCGGCCGCTTCTCAGGTGCAGCTGGTTTGGCTCGTCGCGCAGCTGGGTCTCTACGCTGTTCACGTACAGCACTAACTGTGGCAAAGGTATTCAACAAACCAATAGCCGATTCATAGTTGTCAGCAGTAATAGCTTGAGGTGATCCTGTGGCAATGTCCTCGGTGATATGGAAAGCTAGCGGAGCAGCTTCTGGATTTGGTTGAAGAGCATGAAGCACCGACCAGAAATCTGGGGATGTTGCCATCTCTTTCCGGAGGCTTGCAGGCCCTTTGATGCATCCAGACATGCCTTTGAGAATTGTTGGGCCGGATCTTTGAAGGAGGTCTTGGCTGAAGGATGAGATGGTATGCAACACAACTGGGGCGCGAACGTAATCGTGATCCTGCTTCTGGTCAGCAAAACACGCATGGTTATGATGAAGAGAACTGACATCACTAGCTTTGAGCAAGTTCAAGAGATAGTAGGATGCCCGACCAACTGTCACAGGATGTAGTTCATCAGCCTCGTGGATTACAGACTTCAAAGACTGAGCAACGTCCTTGCCAAATGATGACATCGAATCTTGGTCACGCGTTGCTAGAACAGTCGCAAGTTCGAGGACACAAACAAGGGCCGGGTCATAGTCTGGAGTGACGGGCTGCGGCTTGTGACCGTTAGGACGTATGGGAGTCGGAGAAGCAATCGGTGGTTTCACAACGATGACTTTAGGCGAATTCTCGACATCATCTGGCGGCAGATACGACAAGAGCGACTGTGTGAAAGCTTCGAGAGAGGTACCAGGCATGTTGCTAATGAGGTAGATGTCAACATGTGTGTTAATATACCAACGAACGACGTTTTGCTTACCCAATGTTGGCAATAACTTCATCCAGTCGACAAGCACTGACGCAGTCCACCGTGCAAAGTGTTGCCTCAATCTCCTGATCATTAGGCTCTGGAGGCTCGTCATTCATCACGCTTGACACATAAGACGTGAAAGCAGAGAATAAACCGATATCAGTAGACTTGTCGTTCCGTTCTATAACTTGAGCAGGGCTCTGAAGTGGGATAGGCGGAAGATCAAGTCTTGAAGTCAGTGCCGATAGAGTGTTAGGAATGAGTGAGTTGATGAAGAGGTTGAGGATGATGCGAATGATCTGTTTACGAGGTTCAGTACGATGAAGAGCACGAATCTTGATATTGAACTTACATGACTCCAGCCACCTCGGATCGTGGCTTCGTGCCCATTGATTATACGGAAGAGTACGAGCGTAGCAAGCTGTGCTTTATTTTCTCGTCCAAAGTCAACAGCGAACTTGCTCACCATGATACTCTTGCCATTTGCTTGCACTTCGGTATTGAGAGCAGTGCTGGGTGGTGTTTCTGTGGCCAAGGTGCTGATTTGTGCAAGAGAAGCTATAATGTGGTCGAGACAGTCATGAAGGCCATGCTTGGCCGCAATCTGAGCACACTGGTCGAAGCCAGATATGACTCTTTGGAACACTGTATCGTCAGTGGCAGACATGAAGACATAGTTGAGGGTCGCAACAACAGGCTTCCATGTGGCTGCGAACATGTCTGCATCATAGATATTGGTATCGCACAAGACCAGATCTTGCGCAGTTTGAGTCTTGATTAAGAGTTCTTTCCAAGCATGTTCGAAAGCGTGCTTGTTGTCATGTTCCTCGGGCAAAATGATTTCCCGAGTTCTGATCGAATCATAAATCCCTTGGAGATACTCTGGTTCGAAATCTTTGCCCCCGTTAACACCACGTAGATTGCGGGCAAAGTCCGTCACTGCCATGCGCGCTTGTTTCATGTTTGGATTATGCTGATCGGTATTGAGCATGATGATTGCATATGTCAGGACGTAGACAGCGTCCTTATCCGCAATACCCTCGGGATCAGTCTTGTTGCAGTACTTCTCTGCAAAGACTGTGACAATTCTCTCAATGAGTTGTGACTCGCCCGGGAGACGGAAGGAATTGAGTATTTGGCGCAAGGCTTCATCGACACGCTCTCCAGTAAAGTCGAAAAGATCGATAAAGGCATCGAGGATAACCTCGTTGGATCTCTTCGATATGAATTCTCCCAAGACCTTTTTGTCGATCCGTGATGTTCCTTTGAGGAAGCGTGTGATGGACATGGAGTCATCTATGTTCTCAATGATGCCCTGAGAAGCAAGATAAGCAAGACCAGCTTTGGGGTTCTCGTTGAACTTGGTGGCACCACGGATTATTATCTGTTTGCGGATTCGCTGTTCGCGAAGTGCTTCCAAACGAGGCAAGCCTTCTGTCACAGGCTCATCGTCGAGTCTATCGGCAATGAACTGCACATATCCAAGCAATGAGTCCAAGCAGAGTGGCGGTACATTGGTAGTACTCCAGGTAGCGGAGTCTGGAAATGCGTTGCGCGAGAGGAGGCCGACCATGTCCAAGCATAAATCGCTTCGGTCAATTTCACAATCGTAGTTCACGAACAGCTCAGCCATGAAGCTGGGGATTCTGACCAAGGCTCCCACACTCTCCACCATAGCTTCTCTTGCGTCAGGCTTCCGAGAACCGCCTTCCAAGCCAAGCTTTTGTCTATCCTTGACCGGTACCGGAGTGGATCGGCCACTTTGCGTAGCAGATGCAGCTGGTTTGACGAGTCTTGGAGCCTGAGGTACGCCCTCGTAGAGAGTGGGGTTGATGGTTGGTTCGTCAGGAATCGGAACGCGGGGATGTAAGCAAGCAACAATGTAAGAGAGGTAGAGCTCTTGCTGGAGTCGTAATACACTGCGGCAAGTTGCGAGCAGGGTACCAGCGACACGTAATGATTCGTGGAGGAGGGCGATATTCTCAGAGCGCACAAGCTGGAAAAGATTGCGACACAGAGTATCTTTGGCCAGCGAGGCCAACGATGGATGGTAAGCTATCGAAGGACCGGCAACCTCTAGAGCCACATTCACAATACGTAGAGCCATGACTCGCATAGTGTCGGTGTATTGCCTGTCATGAGGATCGAGAAGTTCGGCCAATGTACGGAAAAGTTCTCTGATCGAGGGTAAGCCATACGGCTTGATATCAGGTATTTCGGTAGTTTCTGTTGCTTTGGTCAAGTCTACCTGGCTGGCATTGAATTCTGCAGAGGGCCTCTCACCACCGGCCACGCGAGGCACATCTAGGCTTCCAGAAGGAGGGGTATCCTGAGCGGGAGTCGAACCGATTTGGGTAGTGCTAGACTCAATCTTGAAGTCGTCTTGGTCGTTCTGATTGTCGTGTTCGGGCAAAGATTCGAGGTGGGTCAATCTCTGAAAGATGGTCTGGCACATGGTAACCATGGTGATCTCGGCCGAACGGCGTAGTACCTCGCTCATACGTAGTGCACAGCAGATGGAGATGCCACACTCCATCATGCCGCAAACACTTTGATCCCCAAGGACTTCGCCCGAAGGACCGGTGATGATGATCTCCATGAGTTTGAGGATACGCAAAAAGACGACGTCGTCTGATGCAGTATTGTCACCCTCGAAGCGGCAATTTGTCACACTCGAAGACAATAGCATCATGGCGTATGGAAAGTTGGGCATGCCTGGGCCAATGACGTTGTAGGAGAGCATCTTGGTGATGGCGATCAGGGCCAGCGAGGTGATGGGAGCGGTAGTGGACGACGAGCGAATGACCTGCAAGAAAGGTTGGAGGATCGAGGGTGTGTCGACGGTACGAATGTCTGTCAGGTATGCGACGTCAACTGCTGCGTGAAATGGCGTGAGCGAGGTCGCATGACATACCTCTGCACCCCTTGAGCTGACTACGCAGACGCGCAAAGGCCGACAGCAGCGGATTGTCCTGGATGCTCTTTCCCTTCTTGCCACGAAGGCCCCATCGTGTAGCCAGTTGTCCACCATCGGCGTCGTCAGCGGCGGCAGCGAGAGAGGCGAGGGAAGAGGGTGGGCGCCTAGCAGCACCGCCGCCGAGGATTGCTGATACTGAGGATTGGGCCCAGCGCGCATGCTTGCGCATGGCCGAGGTGACGGTGATACATTCGGTAATGATCAAGGCCACGGGGTCGATGGCTACGCTGACCGGACGCGTCGCTGCCGGGTAGTCGGCCGCTGTCGTCAGACTCGACCTGCTGCTGTGGCCCTCGTCTGCACCCGTGCCATTGCTCATTGTGCTCGTGGATTTGCTGCCGTGTACATCGACCTGCCACTCTACAATGACCTAAATGTCGTCGACGTACTCCATCAATGCGCGGTCAAAGCTTCATGCGCCGACTGGCCCCGGATTCTTGCGTCAACTGACCCCCGAGCCTCGCCGCAACAACCAAACACCTCGCCAGAGTGCAATATAAACACAGCACGAGTCGTCATCGTCGTCTTCTTCTAACTCGCTTTCTGCAAATACATATACCGACATGTTTAAACCGACCTGTTCGTTTGTAATGCTCACGCACAACAACTCCTGGATTTCCCCTTGGACATCACCATCCTTTTATGCCGCAGCCCCCTTGTCTTTCACAACTGCTTCGGCTATCTTCTCGACCTTGTCGCCTAGTCTGTTCAGAGGTGTTAGCCAGCAAATTCTTGCAGAACATTCCATGTGCACTTACCCCTTGGCAGTATCTTTGACGTCTTCAGCTGCGTCCTTTGCTGCAGCTTTGGCCCCTCCTGCCACTTCCTTGGCCGCTTCCTTGCCATTTCCAATAGCATCTTTCGCACCTCCGACTGCTTCCTTAGCAGAATCTGCTGCTTTCTGCGCATCGACAATCTCCGACTTGTCCTTCTCCCACTCGCTAGCTGTATCATCGAATTGGGACTGGATCTTGTCCATGCGCTCCTTGTTCTTGAGTTCTTCTGCTTCGCGCGCCTTTCTCTCCTTTTCCATCTCTTCCATGTGCCTGATGTCGTCCAAACTGGGCTCGTAAAGATGCCAGATGGTGTAGTGAGGAAGACCTACCACCGAGTACTGCATACGTTTGGCCATCTAGACATCGAGTTAGCTTGCATCGCAACATACTTGGCTTCTCCTCATCGTACCTTGCCGAATCCTTCGGTCTCTGCGTGCTTCTCGAAACTGAAGGCTGGGAAATGGACACCTGAGCGGAAGACCTTGGCCTTGGCCAGAATACTGACACCACCAACACCGTCGATTTCCATCTCCATGTCCGGGTCACCGTAAGGGTCACGCAGGTAGGCCAAGTGAGGACGCCAGGTGGCGTATTCTGCATATCCTTCTACAATGACGGCGTCTTCGTCAAGCGTGTCGGCCAAGGCCAGAGCAGTCTCGGACTCTTGCCATGAATTCAGATCGTAAGGTTGTTCACCACCAAGCCAGTCAGGCAGAGGTCGCCAGACGTCTTTTCGAGCGTGTTAGTATTGCGAATTGTGTTCTCGATGCAAAGACTCTTACTGGGTACAATGACGTCCTTGTTATGTCTCATCAAGTCTTCCAAAATCGTGAACGGCGCCGTCTCGACATCGACGTCTCTCCAGTAGACCCAGCTGTGTGTGGGACGCAGGGCCGCACTAAGAAGCCAGTTGCGTGCTTGAGCCATGCTCTTTCTTCTACTAGCCTGGGCAGCGAAGCCGTGTCTACTCTCGACGTCTTGGTTGACCTTTTGTCCAAAGTCCTTCTCAATGACCGAAACCTCGCCAAAAGGCATGCCATCCTTCTCGCTGGCCTGCAATTGGGCCAGAAGATCAGAGAGCAAGGGGAGGGTGTTGTCCTTGGAATCACCGACAAGGAAGGCCAGATCGATGAGGTGGTGGGGATACGTCAAGTTGCGCAAATGGGAAAAGAACATTGGCAGATGGGGAGAGGCGTCTCTGAGAGGGGCGCAGAGGAGAATTCTCTCTTCTCGCTCCCAGCCTCTGGCGGTGCCTTGGACATTGGCAAGATCGTAGTATCGGACAGTCTCGAGCTGAAGCTGCTGGCTTCCGGAAAATAGGCCGAGTGATAGGGCAGGTAATACGGCCTGGCGCGTCGAAGGGAAGAAGAGGAAGATGGCGGCCAACACAAGGGAGCCGATCAGGGCCAGCCTTAGCATGAGTTGGCGACGTCGTCGCATAGCGGGCTGTGAGCGGGGAGCGAACCTAGATGTGCAGACATGTAAGCGCAACGAAGGCAGACAGACTTTGACGAGGACATGCGCACTTGTGAGGCTCGATGGAAAAGTGCGAGCGCCCGCCCAGCGGGTATGCGCCTGAGTTGGAATAACCATGTCTATTCATTGTTGCTCGCGGACTCGGTGATGCATGTACAGGAAGCATGCACGACGAGCGATGGCCTACGAACGAGGGCCGACGTCTGGAAGTGCCGCAGGAATGATAGGGAGAGTCTCCAAGAGCGAGAGGTTGAGTGAATTGGTCAGACTGATGAATGTATCTAGCTACCCACGTCTTGCGGAGGAGAAACGGAAGCGTTTAGCTTTGGCCGACTGGCCCCCTTTCTCGCGTTCAGGGTTACGTGGTGATCTCCGCGCGAACCATCTGTAACGACATGGTGGTACATGGTGACTGGAAAGGTAGATGTTCACATAGAGCTAGACCACTCTAGAAGCGATATGCTGCGTTTCGCATGGCAATATATTTCAAGGCATGGAAGGGAGCACGAGTTTGGGTCGGCTCGAGTGCCTAGCCGGAATCTGACAAGTCCGCTCCTCGACGTGCTCTGCAAAGACGTGCTTCGAGAAACAGAGCCATTGTATCTGAGCAGACACAGCTGGCCGAGAGTGCCCAGCTCATCCTCAATGCTCACCAGGCTAGCAGCAAGCCGACGGGTCATGATGCACGGTATCAATACCCAACATCGGACATTAAGGAAATCGGGTCGGAGCATGTCGCGACCCAGCCAAGATTCGGGCCGTGGCCAGGATACAGAACGCTCAGGGTTTTGCTATGGAGCTTGGATGAAGCTCCAATCAAACATGCAGACTATAGAATTCGGTCAGGGAAGTTGGACCTGGTAACTGTTTTCGAGCTGTGGGTGGCCAAACATGACCTTGACATGGTCGAGGTGCTGATCGAGTCCTCCAGGCATCTGTGACGAGCTAGGCAGACGGAGACGCAGAGAAATGGCAGGAGCAAGAGCTTGGCGGGCCGTTTTGTAGCAAATGGGGCAGCTGCTCGTAGCGTTCAAGATTTCCGAGACGGACTTTGTTGAGCAGACAAGCCTCTCGCAGCACCCTCACACTCCCGACCTCTATACCCCTCGCCCTCACTCCTTCTTCCCTCCGCAAAGAAGAGCATTCGCCATGGCCGCCTCCAGAATGTTCCGTCCCACCTCGCGCCTGGTGTCGGCGTCAATTGCCCGTCCTGCCCTCCGTTTCCGCCCCGTCGCAGTCTCGAGACACTATGCTACCCAGGGCGGCGTCAAGGAGATGACCGTCAGAGAGGCCCTGAACGAGGCCATGGCCGAGGAGATGGAGAGAAACGACAAGGTCTTTGTCCTGGGTGAGGAGGTTGCCCAGTACAACGGAGCGTGAGTGCTTGCGCGAGTGCTGTCCAGCGAAAGCACCAGCTGACCGCAACCGCAGATACAAGGTCACCAAGGGCCTGCTCGACCGCTTCGGCGAGAAGAGAGTTATCGACTCTCCCATCACCGAGTCTGGTTTCACCGGTCTTACTGTCGGTGCTGCCCTCGCCGGCCTCCACCCTGTCGTAAGCTCCGCCTCCAGCCAAACACCAACCCTGCGCCAGTCTGATTACTGACCCGCTTCCAGTGCGAGTTCATGACCTTCAACTTCGCCATGCAAGCCATCGATCAGATCATCAACTCGGCCGCCAAGACCCACTACATGTCTGGTGGCATCCAGCCCTGCAACATCACCTTCCGTGGACCCAACGGTTTCGCCGCAGGTGTCGCCGCCCAGCACTCGCAAGACTACTCGGCCTGGTACGGCTCCATCCCCGGTCTCAAGGTCGTTACTCCCTACAGCGCCGAGGACGCCAAGGGTCTTATGAAGGCCGCCATCAGAGACCCCAACCCCGTTGTTGTCCTCGAGAACGAGTGAGTCTGCTCCTTTGCTCATCATCAGCCGACCAATACTGATCCTCTTGTTTCCAGGCTTCTCTACGGTCTCTCTTTCCCCATGAGCGAGGAGGCTCAGAAGGACGACTTTGTCATTCCCGTAAGTTTTGAATATCCTCTCAAGCCTACCTCAACACCTCGCTTACGCTTTTTCCACAGTTCGGCAAGGCCAAGATTGAGCGTCCCGGAAAGGACCTCACCATCGTCACCCTCTCCCGCTGCGTCGGTCAGTCGCTGGTCGCCGCCGAGCAGCTCAAGCAAAAGTACGGCATCGAGGCTGAGGTCATCAACCTCCGTTCCATCAAGCCCCTCGATGTTGAGTCCATCGTCAAGTCGGTCAAGAAGACTGGCCACATGATGGCCGTTGAGTCTGGTTTCCCCAGCTTCGGTGTTGGTGCAGAGCTTTTGGCTCTTACCGCCGAGTACGCCTGGGACTACCTGCAGGCCCCTCCTGTCAGAGTTACTGGTGCTGAGGTCCCCACTCCTTACGCCCAGAAGCTTGAGGAGATGGCGTTCCCTACTGAGCAGCTTATCGTCGATTACGCCGCCAAGCTTATGCGCGTATAAAGAAGAAAAGCCATTCTGGAGTTTTAAAGGGTTTTGACTAGGAAGCTGGCTGGTGTATTTTTGATATCAACTCATTGTTCCTTTTTTTTCTTTCATCAAGCAGCATTTCGAACGGGGCTTTTGGATGCCATATTCTCTTGAGGTTAATACTGTATTTCCGGTGCGAGCTTTGGCATCTTGTTTCTGCACGCCCACTCTGTCCGTTCCAGCTCTTCGACATGTCAGACAGAATCATGATGCATTTCGTTCGAAGTGACCGAAATTGCCGTTCTTGTAATATATCTCCCCTCCAAAGTCCGCAACAATCAAGGCTTGAACTCATCACATGCACACTTGTCCTCATCCACCACGTCGGCCAGCTCGCCATGACGGGATCCAGCCTCATCACAGAATCTGGCCATGACAATGTCTTTGGACGATAAGCCTAGAGGTTTATGTGTTGTCCAGCGTACATGGGTCTTGTTGAAGACATTCGTCCACTCTGGGTGATGCTTTTGCACTTTACACTCTGCCGCGACTGTGTTCATGAATTCCTGGTGGTCGAATCAGTCATCGGATCTATGGTGAATGGACAGGGTGACAGGGCATAAACGTCCTGAAAACGCCTTCGACCACAATGATATGGATATCTCCGACGAAGAGAGAACATTCCTCACGTACCCAGGTAGCTTTAAAAGTCTTGAAACGAAAAGTTCGCTCAAGCCCTCTGTTGTCGTTTGTGACCTTCCATCTGCCTCCGCCTTCTGTAGTCAGAGCAGAGGCATCGCGACCTAATTGCTCTTCATCCTGTCCCGCAGAGTATTGAAAGTGAATAGAGGACTGCTGTTGTGAAGACGACGACATGGCTCTGACAACCGATTGTGACACGGGCCGTGTACTCGCTCTTCGTAGTAGAAACATGTTGTTGATAGACAGATTGATGAGTGTCGACGAGCAAGGACCAAGGCGATCAAAATCTTGGCAGAGGACAATCCGAGCTTTGGGAACCTTCATGGTATGGGGACAACAAAGACACACGAGCACATGTAACAATGAAACAACAAGATGCATAAAAAGTGGTATCATGAGGGGCAACTAAAGACTTTTTTGGTTCTCTTCCTGCTGACAGAAGTTCTATCAAAAGGTAATGCCCATTTTTCGCCTTGGATTTCTGACACAAAGCAGCCGTCAAAGCAAATCCATGAACGCCGACCTTCACATAGGGGTCAAGTCGCTTATTTCTTAGCGTTGGCAGCCTCGTCGGCCTTGGCCTTGGCGCGCTTCTCGCGGGTACCGGCAAGGCGGGCCTCGCTGCGGACGTCACGGAGCTTGCGGTAGGCGTTCTCCTCACCGGGGTAGTCGGAGAGCTTGCCCTCGACAACCTGGGGCTTGTTCTCGATGGGGAAGGTAAGGTTGGCCTGCTTGACGAAGTTCTCCTTGGCAGCCTTGACCTCCTCAGCAGAGGCGTCACCCTTCTTGGGGGCCTTGCTGTTGCGAGGGAAGAGGATGACGCGGCTGCGGTAAGCCTTCAGGCGCTCGACGTTGGCGGCAAGAGACTCCTCGGAGAGGTTCTGGCGGCGGGGGTCGACGGAGATACCGATGGTGGGTGCAAGCTTGCGGGGGATACCAGCAGCCTTTGGGGACGTGTCAGCCACTGTACAGTGCGACGGCACGAGGGCGATGGAATACGTACCTTGAGCTCAGCCAAGCTGAAACCACGGCCGGCGCGGACGCGGCGGTTGTACTTGAGGGTAGGGCAGCGGACAATGGGGCGGAGCTTGTCGACGGGGCGGGGAGCGACGGTGGCAGCCTTAGCAGCGCGAGCGTTGCGGCGAGCCTTCTTCTTGCCGGCCTAGGGTTGATCTTGTCAGGAACTCTGTCGCTGACCGCAGGCGCCTCTGCTCTCATGAAGAGAGGGGAATTACCTGGTCGAAGTGCACGCGCACGCGGCGCTGCCAATCCTTGCGGAAATGGTTGTGCGGGATCTGCTGGTTGTGCTTGATGGCCTGATGTGTGTGTTAGTCCATGTGTGTCCCAAATCTCTTTCTTTGCCGGGTGTAGTGATGGATGGAAACCAGGCTTGTCGTTGCTGTCTCGATGGTGAATAATAGGGCGAGAAGATGTCGTCGAGCATGTGTGTCGGGGCATGCGAGTATCGCCGAGTGCTGGATGGCTGCCTTCCCAACCATCAAACTCGAACATCTCTCGCAGGTCGTCGAGAGGGCGGAGAATGGCGTAGCGCATCGAGAGTCGGCCAAAGACAGCGTAACAAGCGTGGTCCAATTCCATCACAGACAGCAGCGGCGGTGGCGCGACTAACCATTGTGTCGGTGGGCGATAAATGATCCTGTTGTCGAAGGTCTCGTCGTCGTCGTCGTCAAAGGAGAAAAAGATCGAATTCTCGGCCGTGCAAAACTTCGATTTGTCGCTTAGCCCGTGGTGCGCCCGCCAAGCCCACGCACGTGCCATGTTCAAACGTCCCAACTCTGGACGCTCGCTCTTTGTATCACGTACGGACTTTGCCTTCACAAGATGTAGGTGCAGATGTGATGCTGGCGTATCGCAAGAACAACCGATTGTACAATTAAGCTTGGTGCGTCACCAATCTGGCAGGTTTCGTGCTGTAATCTCGTCTCAACAACCCCGACATACGGGCAGTTCATCTTTCACAATCACACTTCTCACATCTTCGCTTGTGATCCACTCGCAAGACAGACACGACTTCATGCGGAATGATCATGAAAGGTGAAATGACGAGTTCCAGATTGAATACGAGAAGACCGTCGACCAGTCATAGAAATATCTGCGCCTCGCATCACGCACTCCATAGGCCTGCCCAACCCACATGACCTTCTGCCAGCAGACAGTGCCATTTCGCTCAAAAGCAATCCTCCAACTTTTCTTGTCTAGAAAGTTTCATCGTCCTGTGGAATCTTGTCTTTTAGCCACAACATCGTAGCTTCCGTTCCCTTTTCGAGAATCCGATGTGATGGTACGCGGAACACATTACCGCCAATACTCAGTCCCTTTAGACCTTGATCCCACAACAGCCCTATCTCGGGAGGTACGTAACCGATGTTGTTGTCTGCGAGGTCAACGGACTGGAGCCCTGCCAGTACCTCGTCAGAGACAGCATCAATTCTGTTGTTTCCGGCGTGCAAAACCTTGAGCTCAGGAAACGAGTCTCGGACTCTGGGAACTGAACCAATCATCCTATTGTTGGACACGTCCAAATATGAAAGGCGTGGCGCATGTAGCAAATTCAAGAGTGGTTCCCAGCTTGAGATCTTATTGCTGCCCAAGAACAGCTCTTGGAGGGCTGTCAAAGTCACGACTTCTGTTAGGTAATTGTTTCCCAAGGAACAATTTGACAAGTCCAGAATTTTGAGGTTTTGAGCCAGAGAGATCTCAAAAGGAATGGTGACAAAATTGTTTCGTGCCAGTTTGAGCTCACGGACATCTTCTGTGCTAAAGATGGACCGGAGTACGTCGGCATCATCATCTACGAGGCCTTTGTCCCGAAGATCAAGAGTGCCAGAGACAACGCCCCATTGTGAACCAGAGTCTTGAGGTGACTGGATATCGATTCCCTCATCTTCGAACTCATCACCCTTGTCGCCTTGGTTAAATGTCCTTAGGCGTTGAGCCAAGCTACGTTTGAGCTCTTCTGTCGACATGTTCAACAATTTCCGTTCCCGAAGAGGATTGGCGGCCACCTTCAAAACATCCAATGAGTCCATGAGACCGATATTCTCGTGCAGTTTGGTAAGTTCGTTTCCGGTCAAGTCAGCCTGCTTGAGGTATTTGAGACTCGTGAATCCTTGCGGAAGCAAGGACATCTTGTTGTCAGCAGCAGCCAAAGATACTAGCTCTTTCCAGCCAGACATGTCTGGTAATGCAACAATCCTGTTACTCGCCATGTTGATCGACTTGATGGCCGGCAATGACAAGTTCTCAGAGAAGGCCAGCGAGGCCAATGAGTTATTCGCAATGTCCAGGTGCTCAAGCTTTGAAAGTCCAGATACACTAAAAGGGAACAATGCGCCCACCATTGCGTTGTTCGAGGCATTGAGATCAATGATAGGTAAGGTTTCTAGAACGTCCATTGGTAAACCGGTGAGTTGATTTCCAGCAACGTTGAGAACCTGCAAGTTGACAAGTTCGCGCAGACCGTCCGGAAGACTGAGGAGTTTGTTGTTCTGAAGTTCCAATGTTCTCAGGTTGTGCAAGTGACCTATTGATTGAGGAAGATAGCCGGACAGGTTGTTGTTGCCAAGTCTGAGTTCTCGCAATGTTTCGAGCTGGCCGATAGTGTCGAAGATGGCGTTGCCCAGTTTGTTGTGAGACTTTGCAAACGTAAGTACTTGCTTTCGCACGATTATTATTATGAAGCTTACCAGATTCAGGGCTGTCAACCTCTCCAGCCAGCGGAACCCTGCGGGAACTGTCTGTAAACTATTTCCATGCAGATCAATCATTTCTACACTGCGGAACTGCAACCCCTTGACTTCATTCTCATCATTCATAGCCACTTCAGTAGCAACATCCGGGAATATGTCATCAGAGATGGTGTCCAGATCGTTATCCGCTGCCACGAAGCGGACAAGGTCCGTAATCTGGCTCCAGTTCATGTTACTATCTTCTCGTTGGTCGTACATGCTCAATACTTCATCCGGGATACTCTTGAGGTTCATTCCTGCAATGTTCAGACGGCCATCACCACGGGCTGCTTCGATCCTCTTGCGCAGAAGGCCATTGGAGTTTTTGAGTTTCGTGTTGAAAGGATCCGCAAAAGGATCAAAGGTAGCATCATCGTTCTGACTACTCGACTGCTGTCCTCTGAAAAGACCCGGTGTCCTCTTTGCAGCTTTGGCTTTCGCAATCTGGTCTCTAAGCGCTGCGGAAGAACTAGCTACTTTCTCGGGAGATGCTTGCGATTCTTTGGTAGATGCACTTTTTACAGCCGTCGCAGGTGTTGGCTTAGGCTCGATCGCCGAAGTCGAATTGCTCGTGATTGGCCTGGGTCTGGGAGTAGCAGCTATGCCCGCACCAGGCTGACGAAGACTACTCGTTCGCTGCAGAGGCTTTGAAGTGGGTAACTTTGGCGTACTCGTCGTTGTGACAAGTTTGCCTGCTACGGAGGCAGGGCGGCCAAGTTTTGACGGTGCCATGCCAATCGAGGAAGGTGCCCTTGGAGTGGAATACTTGGCAGGCATCTTACTTGTCGGAGGATCCATAGCAGATGAATTCTTGGTTGGCGAAGGCAGTTGTGCAAGAGATTTGGGACGAGGTATTTCTCGTGCTTCGTCAATGCTCATAGCAGAAGCCGGACGCGATGGAGGACCCATAGGACTTTGTGGCGCGAAAAAACTGGACCTTCGCCTGTCGGCCCCTGGAGTCTCGGGGAGCCGCGAAAGACTTTCCACAGTCCGATCTGACAATGAGAGCCGGTGGGCCCTCTTTGCGCCTGGAGTTTTTGGCCCGTCGACATGATCAATCGCTGATACATCATCGTAATCGCCTTGCCTTGAAGTTGCACGTGAAGCGCTGCGGAAACCACCAAGAGAGCCTAGTTGATCATTCAAATCCTCTTGTTGAGCAGTCGTGATGATGCTGGAAACAGGTCTTCGAGATTGCGCAATATAAGATACCGGACGTGAAGCAGGTTTCCTAGTGGCATTGGTGGGCTTCTCGGAGATAGAATAAGTAGAACGATGCGATGAAGTCCTGGGCGGCAGGATGCCAGACGAGGGTCCAGAGATACTCGATCGAAAGGCATTACCCGATGAAGGCGGCCTCGGAAGAGCCTTTTTGGCAGGAGACGGTTTCACCAAAGCAGAAGGTTTAGAAGGAGAAGGTAATGCAGTTTTGTGATCGTTGTTGGGAGCAGGCAATCTAGAAGCCGATGGTCTTGCGATAGAGGAGAACTTTGGGATTCCTGAGGATTTCAAGGGAGTGGCGGAGGTGGAGGGATCCATCACGGCCAGCTATACCCAAGGCGTATATGGGTAGCCGGAGGAAAAGAGTGACCGATGATGGAGATGGGTCGGAGAAGAAAGGGTCTATGTCTATTGTACCTGGACTCATTCCAGCTCGGCACTTTTGTTTGGCATCAAAACCCCTGGATAATGGGGGTTGGAGTGCCTAACGTTGCGGATGTCCCGCCAACCTGGACCCTGCCCCAAAAGGGATGCATGATTGAATCGCGCACGGACTCGATGACACGGCGCGTCTTGTCGAGTACACAAAGAGTGCGGCCAACTTTCACATCTCTTGTTCTTCTGCATTCGTTGCACAGCATACATAGCAACTGATGTCCACAAACACCGTCTTGTCTACGTTACCATTTATCACCTTTATCGGAAGCAACCAAGATCATGATTGCGACAGAACCCCCTACACCAACCTCGGGGCATGGCGACGCGACTCCTCGCTCTTTCAACCCTTCATCAGCAGATCGTGTCGCAACTTCATCATCATCTTCCCCAACGCCTGCTTCTGAACCTTTGATCTTGTCTGAAGACCATGTCCAACAGGCACAACCGGACGAGCTCCGTGCCATGGTAGCCAGGCTCATGCCTCTCTTACAAGAAGCCCGCTCTGAAGCTGCCCATCACAAGCTGCAATATCAGATGCTTGCCATCGAGACTAACGAAGCCATGGAACGTATTCGCGTCGAGATGGACATGGCCCAGCGCGAGACCGAGCTCTTGGGTAGTACCAATGACCCCGTCGAGCCACGCATCATCCAGCAGTCAGACCCAAGCATTCGCCGCGTACACACCGACATATGGAAATCCGTGGTCGAGGAAACACAAAGCCTCAAGACTCAGAATGCTCAGCTCGAACAAATCGTCTCGCAACACAAACGCATGGTTGTGCAGCAGGAGAGTGAGATTGCGACCCTGAATGATCGTATCACTCTCTATCGCGAACGCCTCCGGGAAAATCGCTCTCACCTTAATCGCTATCGTCGTGCTGCTGGTTTCCCCGAGTCTCCTCGCAAGAGCCAGTCTGTCCAATCTTCACCTTGGACCACCCGCGAGCGCGATCAGCCACCTTTTGCGGCTCTATTGCATGCATCTGATCTCATGAGTGCGAGGAGTCCGACGACCCCACAGACCCCTACACGCAGAAGACGAGCCGCCTCAATCACTCCAATGCCTTATGAGACCCCTCAAACGCTACAGTCAACGCGTTACCTGCAGGTACCGCAGACTGCCCCACCCTTGCGCCGTCCCGAGTTCCAATCGTCCAATTCTGAACGACTGGCCCCTACCAGGTATCAGACAACGATGCTCAAGCAAGTTTTGGTGGCGGACGAGAGCGACGCCGAGACTGATGTTCCTGATGAGGAATTGGCCAAGGATTCTGGCAGTATTGCAAGGATGCCCCAAACTCCTACGCGTACTCACAAGAGCTCTCTCAAGAAAACGTCTTCTGACGCCGCTCAACAAAGGTTGTTCGGTCAAGTCAGAAAAGCAAGCATGCAGCGAGATCAAAACGAACCATTGGCCAAAGCATCTGTCCCGCAACAGACACGACCACAGCATGTTTCGAATGTGTAAAGGAATGTTGCCCAGATTAAGCATGGTTCGAGAGTTGCAGTACCTGTATAGCGATAGACTTAGATAGATACCCCCCAAGAACCAGAGCCGAGTAAGGTCTCCTGTGTGCTCAAGAATCGACATCAAACGAACTCTAGTTTGCCCAGTCTGCCCACTGTTTCTCCGGCATTTCTGACAATGCACATGTGTGGTCCCTTCACAGCAGCATCGACAGTCGCGATCAACTTCTGGACAAAGACACTACCAATGGCAACACCTCTGCCTTCCGTCAGGCTGAACTCGCCCTTTGTGACAAAACCAATGAGGTCTTCTCTGCCAGGAAGTGGTGGACAGCAGTCGTGGTTATCTAGTTGTGGAGGCTCCAACAAGTCCGCAGCCAATCGCTGCTGTATGTCGGCCAGAGAAGTTGACTTCAACACAGACGATGGCAGGTTTCGTTGACGCTTCTTCTTTTGGGCACATGAATCGGATCGAGCCGGGTCGAGAGCAAGCCACTGGTCGCGCAATGTGGTCTTTTCTGAGCCACACGCAGTTGGCAAGTGATAGATTCGTGCGCAAGGCTCAGGGGTTCCACGTCCAAGTAAGGTGATGCGGACTGTCGAGACAGCCTGAGGTAGATGTTCGATGGACGTGGCCTGACCAGCAACGACACTTTGAGCAAGGCTTGGGGCAATGTGATGGATCTCCAATGTGAGATCCTCTTTCGCCTGGTCTGTGGTATTATCAGAGCAGTAGGCCCAGTCACAGGCCCATCCACTACCATCTTCGCCTTTTCTGCCAGGAACCAGGGCGACACTGTCCCATTCGACCCTCTTGCCTTTGGGCTTTGCTTCCCATTGCGCCTCTCTTTTCGCACTCTCCGAAGCCTCCCAGAGATCACCCGCTTTGGTGCCTGGGAAGTCGCCAGGAAACCAAGGTACGCCAGTCTCAAAGGCAACTTGGCGTTGCTCGTTCAAGCCTCCCATTCTCACCTGTCCGCCAGTCGAGATGGGATAATACATGAGACTTTGCCAAACGGAAGGGACTGTTTTCCACGGCAAAAGAATGACCCACGAGCAAGACGTACGCTCTATGCTTTTTTGTTTTGGATTCGGTTGGGAAGGTGATGGGAATGCCATGATTGGAATGCGAGGATCTTGAGCCAACGGTTCAGGATAAGTACCTGGCGTAGCGGCGGATTTGCGTCGGTTGATGGTTTTTTGACTCTGCATAGCGCGGCAAGATGCTAGTCTTCTTGCACGATCGAAAATACCTGGCGTCGTTTGTGCAGCATCAACAGGCCATTCCGTCAGCAATTCGAGAAGTCGAGAATCTTGCGTGCCAGTGGCGCAGGGTGCAGTTTGCGGAGGGTGATGCAGTCGCGGATCGGTGATATCGAAAGCGAGAAGAGCACTTGCAGGCAAAGTTGATGGGTTTTGGATGCCTGCCAACAATGACCATGTTTGCTCGACGGTTACCTTTTCTCCTTGGCTAGTATGCGCAGGACGAAGAGCACTTGTTAGAGCTTCGGTTGAAGCGGGACCGACAATCTCGATGCTTCCAATCTCGAATCGCAAATCTTGAATGGTCAACTGGGGTTTCTGAATCTTGGCCAGTCGGATGAGCTGGTCCCAGAGCTGGGAGAAGGCTGATGGGTGAAGACGAATGAAAATCTGGCGTTGTTTTGCAGGGGAGTCTCGTTCTGGTCGCCAAACAATCGTGGCAGGAGCAATGGGGCGAGATGGAGACATGTCACGCTCATAAAGCCAACCTTGCCATATACGAGAACCTTGTCTCCACCTCTGGCCTCTTTTGGTCCAGGCGGCATCGGATGAGCCAACTCCCAGAGCACGAAGAAGAGATGTTATACTCTGCTCATTACCGTGTATGGAGACTGTAGACATGTAGCTTGTATCCCAAGCAATGGCTCCACGGTCTTTACTCGCACGATGAGTGGGGCGATAGCTTTTGACAGTTGATGTCAAGGGCAAGGAAAAGCGCCAGAGGGGCTGAGACGGAGGAGTCATGTGGGCTCGTTTTGCATGAAACATGTGTGTGGGCAACCACGTCTTGAATAGTTGACGTTTCCGATACTTTGCCTTGGGCACAGGAGGGGACGCGAGCTTGTTCTTCTTGGGCTGCAGCGACCTGGCGACAATGCCCTGGTCAGGCGACAGCGTCTTCTTGCGATTGAGGCTTCGTAGACGGTTGACGGTGTCCATGCGAAGCCGCATGTGGCCACTGGGTTTGCGACGACGCGATGTTACGGTTGGCGTGTTGTCTTCGGCCATCTGTGCGGTGTTAGCCTCGTCACGGCCATGGTCTGCAGTCGACCAACCTCTCGCACAGCCTGACGGCGCAGTCTCTTGGGTACCCTCTTCGCATTGTGACTGGCCGTCCTGCGTCTCAGGTCCTTGGGCACTTGTTGAAAGGCTCGTTGTGTGAGGCCCTTTCTGGCCCGCGCCATGCCCTCTTCGAGTGCTCGGATCTCATACTCGCGCGCCTTGACAAAGGCTCCCACGTCGAGCTCTCCATTTTTGAAGGCCTTGGAGCTCGTCTGCACCGCTAGAGTGCGAGCGTCGCGTTGCGTCTTTTGTCGCTTGTTGCGCCAGCCTCCTCCATCGGTCGAGTTTCCTTTGCGCTTCTGACCTGCTGCTTGTCCTGCCGGCTCTGCCTTGGGCGCCATTTCGAGTCGTCGTTGTGCGCGCTGACTTGCTGTTGTCGTTCGGTGCACTTGGCGGGCGTCGAGCTTGCGACTTTTCCAACGTCGTGTTTCGAGTCAAATTGCGAAACCCGCGACGTCGCCTTGCAACTTTATGCACTTTGATTGGGGGTTTCCAGCCTCTGCTCGTTTGATACAATGGTTTATGCCGGTAGGCTCAGCTACCCAGCTATCTAGCTATCTAGCATCCGGTGCTTCACCGCTAGGGTGCTTGCCCTCTTTCCATGTACAGACTTGCTGCCTCAAATCATCGACGTCTTGCGTCGCCCTCTCCTCCACCAAGTCTAATATCACAACTCCTTCCGTATCCGTATAAGCGCCCATATCCAATACTCAAAGAAAACAAGAGGAGAAGAAACTGGTCGTGGTATCAAAAAAGACCAGAGAAACAAAGAAGAGTATGTCAAAAAGGTTTGCAAGAAAAGAAGAACGCGGAAATTCAACATCCAATACTGCAGGCTCAAGCCAACATGTTGGACGATCCTGCGTGGCATCCTCTCTCATGTCGTTTCATGTTGCTTCGAACACTGAATGCCTTTCCACAACCCGGCTGCGTGCACTTGAATGGCTTCTCTCCGGTATGACTGTGGTTGTGAATCTTGAGACTGCTCGGCCGCGAAAATGCTTTGTTGCAAGTCTGGCAGACATAACGATCCTGAGATTGAGGGTATGTTGTCTGGCTGGAAGGGGCAATATAATGATGGTGTTCCCACATATTCGGCGCGGGAACGCTGGATGCTGCGATCACCGCGCCCGGCATGATTGGCGGAAAGTTTGAAGGCAGTGGTCGTTGTTGGTAGACATTGTTCATTCCATATACACCATCGGCCGAGTAGTAAGAGCTGGTTGACATTGCGCTGGGCGATGAGTTGTAGGCAGCCATCGTGTAGGGTGATGTTGTATACATGCCACCACCCGACATGGGCACGGAATGACGCTTCACGGGTATGGACCTTTGCTGATGAGCCTCCACGTTGTTGAGAGATGACCCGAGGAAGTAGGATTGTCCAACCGTTGAAGTGGGACTATGAGTAGTCTCGACAACCGAGTCTGAGCGCATGGGTGGTGGCGAAGGAGGTAGTGGGCCTCTAGTCGAAGTCATAGGTTCTGCTACCGTCACGTAGCCTTGGCCAAATGCTGGCTCGGTTGGAGCTGATGAGTAGTAAGCTTGCGCTTGCTGTGCTGGACTGCCTATACGAAAGTCAGTGACTAGCTCCCATGGCTATGGGGTTGAGCTTACTGGTCTCTTGGCTAGGGAGTGAAGCTCTGTCCCCATCTGCTATGCCCAAGAGGTTTGAGATTGATGGAAGGGAAGGTTTGTTCGCATCGTCCTGCGATGTCGGCACAGCAGAGCTCTGCTGTGGCGCCTGACGTTGACCTGCACGCCTGACCTCTTGATATTGGCTTGTCATGGCAGGATGCACTGAGACGGGATGAGAGGTTTGACTTCGAGACTCGTGGTATTGGTTATAGTGCGGGTTGAAGTCTGGTTGGAAAGTGTGTTGGCGGTAGGGTGCGTAGGTTGCGACTTCCATGATTCTTGATCAGGGTATATCTCTCGAAGATGATGCTTGATAGACAAGGGTGGTCTGCGCCGATCGGTGACTTGAATTGAGTAGTTGAGAGGAGAGTCCTTGATGCTCGGCTATGACGACGAACAGATTGTGTAATCAAGCTTTTTGGTTATGTGAAGATTGTCCCGACCAGGAGAGAGAATGGTGTATGCACAAAGAAGATGTGAGATGGATATAGAGGATGTAGGAGAGAGAAGAAGAAGGATGGCAAGTTGACCAGAGATGTCAAGACACGGATATGGCCCAAGAGAATGCACTGACAGGGTACGAAATGATGCTGCCCGCTGCGTATGGGGCTAAGGAACAGCAAGGTTAGCGCACAGAAGGTGAACAAGAGAGCATGGTCTTTCTGGGGAGCGGGCAATAGTGACAAGGGCAAGGCAAGATCCGGGCGGAAGCACAGAGGCAACGCAAATCTGGTGCGTGCTGGTCAGTGGTTTTAGGCGGGCAGACGTGCAGGTTGATCCCTGCGATTAGTCTTAATCTATTCTGCCTCGACAGTTCGAGGAGCGCAGGGACTCTCTACCGAGTTTGCAGGGTGGAGAGTAGGAAAAAAAAGGTCCAAGGGCGATCTGCCCGGGCGATGCCACGGTGATCAGCAAGCCCCCAAAAAGCGGCGTGCATGAGATAGATTTTGGAGAGGATGATGAAAGCACACGCACGAGGGGTTGCAAGCCTGATGCGTGCATCCTCCAATCGTCACTTTGCTGGCTGTGCTGCGACTCGAAAAGCTTACGTAGCCGGGCCCTCTTGTTTTCCAAGAGGTTTCACCTTGCGGAAGAGGGCCTGTGGCGTTTTAGACGTATCAGTGATGGGCGATAGCCGAACCCATCAAAGAGAGGATCACTTCGGCATGGCTGTAGTTTAATGATATGCACGGTCAGCTCTTCATGATGGCAGAAGCATTTCTTGGGAGGTTTCAGAGACAAAGTGTCGAAGAAGAAGAACGCACACACGGACAGCGCCTCCAGCTACTACCATCTTGCGCCAGGCGTCAAACCAGTGGAATAAACGACCATGCTGCAAGTTTGGCTTCTGCCGCCTCGCTTACAAGCAAACAGAGACACTCGAGAGGGTGCGAGCGAAAGACGTCCAAGTTCTCGGGCTCCAACACCCAATCAGAGGCCTGACAATTCTGCCCTTGTAAGCTCCGAACCGCAGATTATTGCGCGCCTCACCAGGGCAGTGCTGCTCGAGATGTTGGTAATTTGTGTGTGTGTATATGTCGGCGCTTCACATCTCTGGCATAAAGATCTTCACTGGTAAATTGACCGCACCAAGCAACCATGATATGAGGACAGTGATGCGAACCTTTGCACAGGTCAAGAACACAAGTGGTTCTTTAGAGTGTTTGGCTCGTGAGCGATCGACAGCGATCCATGTCTTTTGGCGTTTCCCATGATCGACCAACCCCCTCTCCGCTTCCAGGTGTCAGTTTCACAATTAAGTTAAGATGATGGCTGGAGTTTAACGCCGCGCGCGCACACACACACACACACACACACACACACACACACACACACACACACACACACACACAACGATTGCCCTGTGTTCAATGTGTTCGCACCTTGGATGCCGAGATGAGGATGTTTGGCAGTAATTGCCCTCCGTCTCTTGAGTCTCGCAAACGACATCTTGTGTCACCTAGCCACGCTTATCTGCTAGACATCACTGCCGCAATGCGCCAGCCATGCGATTTGTTGCAGGTACCAGGATCTCCCTCTAAGCAGTCGTCATCAACGTCTTGATCGACAGTCGCGTGGTGGAAAAGGCGATCAAGGCGATTTTTAGAAGAAGGAAAGCTACAAGTTCGGTAGACGACTCTTGAGTATGACGACGATCGAATATCGGTTATATTCCCTCCAATCGACTCGGGGGTATGATATGGATTGAACCAAGTCCGCACTTGAAGTGATGTTGAGTCACAGGGCATATCCACATACTTGATCAATCTCCTCTAGGTATTGCGCCAGACTCTAGTGAGGCTCGTTTCAAACAGTTCTCTCACCATACAGTATCCGCATGAAGCGCCGTTTCCTGTCAACGTCTCAATCATCGCTCGCCCTGAACTGACATCCAGAAAGTCGCAATGGGCAAAACAACGAGTCGTGACTGAAATTACGTTTGTTTCGGGTTGACCGATGATACCCCAGAGAAACATCTTGCTCGGTTATTCTCCGTGATCAAGGAAGGGGAAAGTAGGGCATCCACAATTCTCACCGCTGCCTCAGCCAGGATATCAACACACGCGTAACATGTTCGCATCACACCTCCTATCAGCTGTTTCTGAAAACATTGGAGGATGAGATTTCTCCGTCCCACATCATTCGGTAGCTACTCAAGGCCGCTTGCGACTGCCTCTGATGACGGCTGGGGCGGGAATACACATATGAGGAGTGTGGACTCTCCATCTCTTCTCGTACTCGGCGAAGCATGCACAATCGCTTAAGCAGCGGATAGGTCCGGGCACTGCCAGAAGGATAATAGAGTGCGCCATTTATGAGTCAGTGTCTTTGTAAAACGAGTCGCAACTCTCCAACACTGACGGGCCGTGACACTACAGGCAGGTACGCATACCGGTTCCGTCTACTCACAACATTTCCAGCACAAACAGCCCTAAGAACCATCATTCGAACCTTTTGTATCCTCGACTCATGATACATGTTGGGAGAAGTCTGCTCTTCCTGACACCCAAAGAAGTTCCCCTGCAGCAACTTTCAAGACCAAAACCCACACAGCAGAGCGACATGCCAATTACAGCCGCTCAGATTGATTAATTGTCGATAAACGCGTGTCACGATGGTCTTGACTCTTGTTCAAGCGACAAAGTCTTGCCCAATCGACGTCACACTCAGCACAACCCGGCCTCTTCATCTCTAGGCTCACAGGGCCTCTTTACAGCCTCCAAAAGGTTTCGACTCAAAAGATCACTTGAAAATCTTGATTAGAAGACTTCCTACAGTGAAGACACGAAGTATACGCAAACAACGTCATCGATTTCAATCTCGTTCCCAAACTAGATCATCGCCCAGCCCAATCATTTTCGAGACAGGGTTGTCGCTTCCAATGGGATGGTAGTCAAGCTCAGTAATCCGCGACGCCGTGGATAGGGAACGCCGTCGGCTAGTGTCCATGACCTTGACGCACCGGATCGGAAGGGAGTCATCTTCTGCCTCGGCGATAAACCGTGGCCCCGCTGATGGCTCGGGTCCGGCCCAACAGGTGTGCAGATGTCATGCATGATGGATGCAAACGGCTATCCGAGGATGGCGCGTGGTCCTGCGCCTGTACCCAACAACTCTTGCTACAAATATTCAGCTTGCAGAGACGACATGCAAGTAGAGGTGTGTTGCACTCTAAGATAGACTGACATCACCAGACAAACTTGATGTATCCACACCGCTTTGAGAGTTGCAACCAAGACAGAATGGGCTCCGTGTATCCCTCAGTGACCGGTCCATAAGCACGTTCACGATAATCCGTGTCTCGGAGTTTAGCTTGCGCAGAACGCTGCCAATGGAAATCAATGCCTAAAGGTCCAATTCGATACTGACTTGCAGTAGAGCTCACTCGCTTTTGGATTGTCCGCACATGTCTTGTCCCCAAAGTACGGTACAGTCGTACTGCAAGTGCTGAATCACAGATGGTCGGTCCGGCTCTGACTCTTGCAGATAATGAGCAGACGACCGTCTGATCTTGCTTCTCGGCAATGCATATGTCTCGATCGTCACTTGTCTGCTCCCAGGATTACTGGTCGATCATCCGTGTATCTTTCTTAGACCTGGTCTGCACACAAGGATCCAAGCGCCGAACGGTGATTGAGCATCCCCCCTTGGCCATAAAATACTTGTTGGTAACCAACGTCATTTGATTTGGCTCTATCACTCTATAGCATGTACTCGAAATCACCCATGGCACCATCAGAACTGCCCACCAGCGGTTTGTCTGCACCATCAACTTGCGATGAAGATCGAGCTGCACGCAAAGAAGAGTTGGCTCCGACAAGAAGAAGCCTCAGCACTATTGCCAATAATGCCACCAACGCCATGAAACCGGCGCATAAGGCATGCCCTCTTGTATAATCATTAGAGTCTGGATAAAGTCGTGTTCCAACAAGAGGTCCCAATTGACCAATGATATTCAAGAGTGCAACGTTGCTGCCACGTCCTTCTTCACTTTGCTGATTGTTGACAGTCCAAACTATGACGGTTGTGACGGCGCAGAAGAAGCCAGCGGTCACTGGAAAGAGGCACAGATATTGGGTTGTAGACGACAGATGCAACGTTGGAGCGAGAGCAAGCAACATGTAACCAACCAACGCCAAGCTGGCATGGATCATGATGGGTACTGAACGTGACTGTAGCCGGTCAGAGATGACTGAGGTTAAAAGCACCATGACAAAGGCGAAGAGGTGAGGCGGAGCAGCCAGACCTTGAGCCTTTGTAGCCGAGTAACCCATACTATGACCCTGTTAGTTGTTGCTCACGTGGGGCATGTGGCATGTTTACTTTTGGATGATTATGGGTGCGAATACTGGCATCGACGAGAAAGCGACGTTTAATGAAAAGAAGCAGCCAGCAGTCAGGTAACTCTTTGGATCGCACAAAGTAGTACGAACAGCAGACCAGTCAAACCTCTTTGCCTGTTCTTTCCCAGAGGTATGAGCTTGAGAAGTGCTCGTCTCTTTCCGCAAACGGAGTGTTGCTATTCTTCGTTCTCTGGCCGAGAGCCAGGATGCAGTCGAAGGTGAGTCCGGAATCACATACCAAGCCCATAGAGCGACGATTATGCTCGGAAAGCCTTCTATTATGAACAAAAGTCTCCAGCTTTCTATGGCGGTGTTCTTGCCAAGCTTGACAATGGCAAAGGCCAGAGTGCTTGCAAAACTGCTGGCTAGAGGTGCAGCGGAGATGAACAGACCAGTTCTAAAGGCAAGTTCGTTCCTCTTGAAGAAGAAAGACAAGTAAAAGGGAACACCTGGCCCGAAGGCCGCTTCGGAAACTCCTAATAGAATTCGTAACATCAGCATGGAACCAAAGCCTGTACTGACGCTTTGCAAGGACGCAAGACATCCCCACGCAAAGACGCACAGGGATATGTACGCGTGTGGCGGAAAGATCTTATATCTGCGACACACTTGTCAGTCTCTAATAATCTTGTGTGCATCGACACCACCTCCAGTGGAAAAGGATATCGGTTTTGATGTATATGATCGTTGGAGTACCGACCCTGGTCTTGTGACGAGACAGTTGGAAAGGCACGACTGGCACACCAACGGTGGGAAAACAGTACTTACAGTAAAGTCATCCATTCGAAACAGATGTATGATATGTAAAATCCGGTGAGTAGCCATTCGAATTGACCTGGACTAAGCCTCAGGCTTGTCGACAAGCCAGCGACTCTAGCGTTGCCAATGTCTGCATGGTCAGTCATTGAGCACTGACAATTGGGCGATGGATTTTGTACTTGACCGATCCAGGAACGAGAGCATGTATAGAAGTGCTAAGAATAGTACCAGCCGGCTGTCCAGCTTTCTGAGTAAGGACTTCTCTTCGTCTGGCGTGTAGAGCTCAAAGCTATGTACACTGGATCTGTCGTCTTCTTCTTCGTCGTCGTCTTCAGTGTCATCCGGTGCGCGTAGAAGTTGCAGAGATGATTGTGGATTTAGATCGCTCAAGACTATGTCGTCCTTACGACTGTCTTGCTGGAGGCGATAGCCATGTATGGGTGACGACCACTGTGTTGCCATTGTCTAGTAGCGAGCGTTCTGTCGCAAGTCGTTATAGAGTATGCGACGGTGAGTGGTCCTTATAAAAAATATTCTGTGAAACTGATGAGAATTTGTGATTGTTTCCGGAATGAGTAGGTGTTTGTATCATCCTTCTTCTGATGTCCAACTGGGTACTTGGTCATCTCGGGGGAGCGGGAGCCGACTTCTGCCCCTACCTCGTACACGCCAAAACACGAAAATCACTCGTAAGACCATGCCGTGGTTGAACGTTTCTTTCATTGCATGAATCATAATCTAATCGATAATATATGGTTTCTCTCCTGGACCAAACAAAATGTGTGGCTTTCTTTCCGCCACGTCAAGGATGGTTTGAGCAAAGACAGAATTGGCCCAAGCAAACCAGCTGCCTAAGAAGAAGGTTAGCAAAACTTGCACGATAACCACGAATCAAGCTGCTTACGAGTGTACTCTCTCCCACGGTCAACATGTATGCTTTCATGTATTAGACCCAGATGACTGACGTGTTTAACGGCAGAGAGGGCGTCTATGATCTCTTCGTCGTCTTCAGCAGTCATTGCCTGCACCAGCAGACTCATAGGCCAAGCATTCTGTAGTCCTATATGAGGACCACCGATTCCTCTGAATGCTCTACCGGCAAGATAGTAAGGATTGCCGTCTCTTTCTAATATCATACGGCGGGTGTTTTGATACGTCTTGTCATCCTTGGAGACGAAGCCCAATAGCGGTAAAGCGAGAAGTGACGGCAGATTGGCATCATCCATTATGATGGAAGAACCATAGCCATCAACTTCAAAAGCAAACACCGAGCCATACTTCTTGTGCGGTACGACACCGTGCTCCCAGACACCCTCCTCAATCAGTGCTCCACGTGCTTTCAAATCAGCGGCAAGCTTGAGTTTGCCGGCTTTTGCTAGCATTGCTGATGCTCGTTTTAGCTCAATGGCCATCATGGCATTTGCTGGAATGAAGAAGCCAAGGATGGTGGCATCATCGCTAGGACGGAATGCACTTCGGACAAGGCCAGTTCCGTTGTTCAATGGGTTACCGTTGCCAGACAAGCTGAGAGTTTCTGTACCCGCATCTGTACGACGCCTAAAAGTGTATTCGTTATGCTGAAAAGCACCAGTGATGGGATCAAAGGTGGGTTTGGCCTGCTCATCGAGCAATCCAAGCAGAGTGTCCAAGGCGGCATACCATCTTGGGGTCAAAAAAGCAGTGGATCCCGTGTGGTTGTGGAATTGATTGGACAAGGACAAAAAGTGCGCAACCGAATCCAGCTCGTATTTGCATTCGAAGACTTTTGAAGGCTCATAGGCTGGATGAACGACATCTTCCTGGCCATTGTTTGAGGGAGCCAGACGACTCGGCGGAGGTGGCTGGAAGGCGTTGCAGTAGGGAGACTCGATTACATACTCGGCCTGAGTGTTGATGGCGCCCAGGATCAACATTTCTATGGCCTTGTCCTTGTTGGCCAGCTTTTGGTATTGAGCCAGTTGATTTGTAGAATCTCGAAGCCACTCTGCGTTAATGTCGCCGGTCACGATGAAACTCTGAGGACCTTCCCATGCGCCATTGCTGCTCTTATAGGTTGACTTGTCTGTACCGTCGACGTGCCATTTGACGGTAGTATCCAATGTATTGGGGAAAGCATTCTCAAAGATTCTAGCCAGATCCTTGTCCGTCATCTTTTCATTCATGTCGTCAATGATCTGTTCCACCAAGTCTGACTCGAATGTTCGACATGGTGCAGCCGGGCGCTGGAAGGGAAGTGACATGGGACCCTCAGAGAAGGGCGGGCTACCAGAGAGTAAGCAACAGAGTTGGCACAAGTCTTGAAAGGACGTACTGTGAGAACCTCGCATAGTGCTCGTAGGCCGGACATGCTGCGAGTATCTTTGCTCTTTCCTGCGCGCTTCTGAGAGGGTTTTGAGGGGCCTTTGCATGCGCCTTGTCTCCAGTACCAAGGCAGATGCCTGCAAAGGCCAAAAGAGTGAGGGACGACAACATGGTCTTGACGAGTCCCAAGGGAGAGGCTTGTTAAACGCGTAGAGAGCCTTCGGTCGCTGCAGATACCAGGTCAAGGATCCGAATCAGTCGCTCATTTTATTGATCCTCCAGGCGATCAATGATATACACCCGGTCGTGCTTGTCGTTGAATGTTTGCGACTCGCTCCATGTCTTGGATCCGACAAGCATCACATCGCCGAAACGTCGCGCGCGCCTCGGCAGTCAGGGTCACACGCGCTTGACTTCAATTCTCCGACACTGCCTCTGCGTGTGCTAAAAACGCATACAACTATAGAAATGCACGGTTATATCAGGTAACAAGGCGATAGCCACTGAGAGCCGACATTTGAGTGCCTCTCTCTGGCCGCTCCTCTGCTCCGGAAGACATTAGTGTCTCCTTATAGTGCACACCTTGGTCTACGCTGCCGTGGGATAGGGTCGAGTCACAAAGTCTAGCACATGGGGAGATGATGGTTCCGGATCTTGGATATGGGGGACGTTATTCATTACTATAATACATGTGGTCTACGTGTCCATCTGCTGGCGACATCCTCTACTTGTACACAACACGACTACTCTTCGCGCTTCTGCGTCTTCTCTTCATTCTCCACAGAGCCTACTAACTCTTGCATTGTTTGCACTTCGCCATGGTTAGCTGTTCGAGGGGCCAAGTCTCGAGCCACGTCCGAGTTTATACTCTCCTGGCTCGTGGCAGACTCTTCACTCGCAGTCCACTCGGCCGCGTCCATGATTTCAATGTCAGTTTCTCCCGAAAATTGATCACCACCAGCAGTGACGCTGGTTTGTTGGTCAAGTTCTGTGACTGCTTCATGGCCGTCTTCCTCATCAGCCAACATAGACTCTCTTTGGGAATCTGCCATCAAAGATTTCTCTCGTGCGGCTTTGATCTTTCTTCTCTGTCCCTCTGTAAAAGAGAATTGGTGAAGAACATGTTCGATCTTTTCTTCTACGAGTCCCTTGACATGCAAAGCCAAGGGGCGCGTAGAGAAGATTCCTGCGAATCTGTAACTAAGCCACAAATAGGCAACAATGGCCTTGTGTAGTTGCTCAAGTTGCCGTAAATAATCTCTGTTTGCCGACATTTCCAGTTCCAGAACCTCGAGAGGCATTTCTTCAATGTCGTAGAGAGCACCGCCGCCTTGCTGTTCTATACAACGTGCCAGAGCTGGCATGAGTTTGCTGATCAAATCCTTGTCAGACTTGGATGCTGGACAAGCACAGAGAATATTTCGGTCTGTGACGGTCAACCCCTGGACAGGCTCAATCAAATCAGCAATCCAAAGCTGATCTCTTAGGCCACAGAGATGGAACCTCGAATGCATTTGGGATAGCTCATGTAGTCGCATGAGGATGTACGAAAAAGGTGTACCAGGAGGGAAGTATGAAGCAAAACGTTCGACAATGGGCGCAGGAGGAAAGATGCCTGCAGAACGAATGGGCTCGGGCTCTTGCTTCATGGCCTTGGCAATCACGGGAAAATCAAAGTCCTCGAGAGTGGTTACAAGACCCAGTGTCGAATCTTTCGAGTCTATAGGTTCTTCTTCGGTGCTCGAAGTTGTAGAGTCAGTACCAGATACTGAAGCTTGTGTAGACGCGTCTGAGGGTGTCGTAGCCTCTTCAGCGACGATCTCTTTCCCGGGTTCCGACTCGCCTTTTGCCTCTGCAAGAGCTTGAGCAGCCGCCTCCTCTGAAGCCTTGTTTGCCTGATAAGCACTCTTGAAACGACCGGCGCGTCCAGCAATTTGTTTGATGTCTGGAACAACCAGAGTTCTTTGACGGAATCCATCGAATTTGGCCGACGACTCAAAGATGACGCGTTTGATGCTCAGGTTAAGACCCATACCGATGGCATCACTAGCGACCAAAAAGTCGTAGTCGTTGTCGGGATCATTGAATAGACGTGCTTGTTGAGCTCTAGTCTCCGGTGGCAAGCTACCATATACGGTCGCTACTTTTCTTCCTGTAGACTGTTCAATCTGCTTGCGTAGCGCGTGAATACCCATGACGCTGAAGCTGACGATGCAGTCGCCTTTTCGTAGCTTTTTAAGGTTGCCCTGCAAACTTTTGTCCGCCATCTGCAAGGGACTCAGACGCTCGTACTCGTGGACGACAAGCTTCTCACCTAGCGAGGCGCACAATTCGCGTATCAGTGGAACGGTTCGGGTCTCGCCGCACAAGTGGACTTCACGAGCCTTTACACCCAGCACAGCCTGTGTCCAAGCCCAGCCTCTATCGGCGTTACCTATCATTTGAATCTCGTCAATGACGGCAACGTCGACGTCCTTGTTTAGGGGCATCATTTCGACGGTACAGCTGGTTATGTCGGCAGCCAAGGACTCGTCGTCGGGAGCACGTTTTTCTTCGCCAGTTACAAGCATGCACTGCTTGCCCTTCGCATTGAGTCTGGTATAGACTTCATGAGCAAGCAGACGCAGGGGACCGGCGTAGACACCAGTTTCGGCTTGTTCCAGACGTTGGAGAGCGTGATATGTCTTGCCAGAGTTTGTTGGGCCGACGTGAAGGTGGATGGTACGGTGGATGATGCGAGTGGCGGGATACCATTCTGTAGGATAGCGCAAGTCGGCAAGGGCCTTTTGGTTGCGAATGTCCGAGGCGGTGAACTGTTGGGAAGTGACATGATTGTAAAAGGCATACTTGATGCGATCCTGCAAGCCATTGTAGCCTCTTTCGAACCAAGAATCTCGCAGAGCTTGATGTTCATTTCTCCTGGCAACAACGATGGGGTGGGTAGAATTCGGATCGTTGGTTGCGACGATGGATTCCGTGAAGACAGACCATGTGTCTCTGAATTTACCGTCTTGGTCGAGTTTCTGGCCTATGGGAGTGGCGTGCAATTCGAGCTTGAGCTTGCCGAGTTGCTCTTTCAGGACGTCGAGGAACTTGAGCTTCTTTCCATCGTTTTTGGATGGGCCGCCATGTTTGCGTGTTGGAGGACGTCTGGAACTGGGGCCGAGACGGTTTACTCTCGGGATGGAAAATTCCCTAGGAGCGTGGCGGGTGGTGGAGAAGGCGCGACGGTAGGTGGAATGACATAGCGGTCGAGAGGTCGAGGAACAGAAGAGCGATGTGCCTGGTTGGCGAGTCAATGCGAGCATCACCTCGCGCTGGCACCTGGTTGCGACAAGAGGAACGGCGAATATGGCAGGTGCAGGTGCAGGTACTGCAGGTGCTGATGTTTTTCGCAAGGCCCAGGGCACAGGCAATGACGCTCTGAGGGCCGGCCTCGAGAGCCGCTTGGCACCGACTCTCCTCCGCATACCGACTGGTGGTGGCAGCCATCCAAGTCCAGGTGTACCCACGCACCTACTCGACCACTTTCCTGAGACACCCACTCCTCCAGCATGGGCGTCTCCATCATAGACGCCCAGCGCGACAGTGAGCCCCAAGTCTGCCCTCTCCTTGCCCCGCTCTGACCCTCTATACTAGTCATTCTAAATGTGATCCGCTCCACCACCCAAGGCCAAGTGCGTTGCCCAATCCGTCTCACTCGATCCTCCCACTAAACTCGAGCTACAGTGGAAGGTCCTGGTCCTCGACGATACCAGCAAGAAGCTGCTCGACAATATCCTACACCCCGACGACATCTTGAATGAGAGCATCACGAGTGTGCCTCCCCCTGACACCATCCCACAAACATACCCTGACAATCATCCTCCATAGACATCGAAAAGATCGAGGACCGCCGACCCAAGAATCCCGATGTAGACGCCATCTACCTAATCACTCCCCAGACCCACATCGTCGACTGTGTCATGGCCGACCTCGATCGACGGCGCTACAGAAAGACCAACCTGATATGGACCTCATTGTTACCCCCGCACATGAAGGAGCGTCTCGACAAGTCTTCCGTCGCCCGCGAGCAAATCACCATCTTCCGTGTTCTCAACATCGACTTCTTCCCTCGCGAATCTCACCTCGTCACCTTTCGAGACCCCTGGAGTTTTCCCATCCTCTTCCACCCTGCTTGCAACAACCTAATCCGTCAACACATGGAAGACCTCGCCCAAAAAATTGTTGGAGTTTGTGTTGCCTTGGGCGAATTTCCCGACATCAGATATTACCGTCCACGCACCCCCACCCACGAGGCCAGTGTACTCTGCTCCCATCTTGCTCGTTTTATCCAAGAGGAGCTCAATCTATATGCCAACTTCCACAAGGATTTTCCTCCACCGAGCAACCGTCCTCGCGCAATCTTATACATTACTGATAGATCCATGGACGTCTTTGCTCCCCTACTTCACGAATTTACCTACCAGGCCATGGCTCACGACTTGCTACCCATTCGCGAAGGAGACAAGATCACTTACAAGACAGTCGTCAACCAGGGATCCCCCAAGCAAGAGGAAAAGGATTACGAGATTTCAGAAAAGGACCGCATTTGGGTCGAAACCCGTCACCTTCACATGAAAGACACCATCGAGAAGCTCATGGGAGATTTCCAAAAGTTCATCGATGAGAATCCTCATTTCACAAAAGAGAGTGATCCGAGCGGCATGAATGGTCTCAATACTATCAAGGACATGCTGGCTGGTCTTCCACAATTCGAAGAAATGAAAGGGGCTTATTCGTTGCATCTTGGTATGGCTCAGGAGTGTATGGATTTGTTCCAACGTCACAAGCTTCCAGACATGGCCTCGGTCGAGCAGGTATGTGTATCATGCTCCGGTAATGGTTTTATTGTTTAACCTTCGACCTAGATTTTGGCTACCGGTCTTGATGAGGATTATAAAAAGCCCAAACACGTTACGGACCAGGTAGTGCGGACTCTGGACGATGATGCGATTGTGTTACCAGACAGACTTCGATTGATTGCGCTATATCTCATCTACAAGGATGGGTTATTGCCTGCGGATCTTGTCAAGCTTTTGCTTCATGCCCAACTTCCCCCTCAACATGCCGAAATGTTGCACAACCTCAGTCTTCTTGGTATCCGCACATCGAAAAACCTCAAGGACCCGCGTCCACCACCCATCCCTCTATTCCCTCAGAAGCCGCCACCAACCCTGGTACAAGAAGAGTATGCTTTGAGTCGCTTTGAGACATCCCTTCAGAGACTCTTGGATAACCATACGACCAACACTGTCGACGCCACCGTCTTTCCCTACATCAAACCACCAATCGATCTGGGTGACAATGACATGGGCCCTGCACCCACGTCCCTGCGCTCGGCCAAGCCGACGTGGGCAAAGGCAAAATCGTCCACTATAGAGCCTCGGCAAAGAGTAATTGTCTTTATGGCAGGTGGTGCAACATACTCTGAGAGCCGAGTGTGTTATGACATGACGCGGCAGAGCAACAAGGAGGTATTCTTATTGACCAGCCATATGCTCACGCCAGCTTTCTTTATACGTCAAGTGGGAGATCTCAGTACAGACAAACGTAAGCTTGGCATACCAGCCGAGCAGCCACCCAAGCAAGCTCCTGCTCATTTATTCGAGCGAGACGAACCACCACCAGCACCACGACCAGTGCAGGCCCCATCGAAGCCTGTCGCTCCAGTGCAACCACCCACTCAGACTATGGGCAATGTGAACCTAGGTCCAAATCAACCAAACGGCTCAGGATCAACAACACCGGGGCAGACTACTTCGAAACTCCAAAAGGATCCGGAAAAGAAGAAGCGGCACTTCTTTTCGAGCAAGAGAGGATAGAGAGGGAGCAATTTTTGACATGGTTAGCGTAGCATCAAAAAGGCGTTTGTCGGGACAATATGTCGATATCCCTAGAGACTTCAGATTCTTGTAAATTTCGAAAGATCAAATAGGCAAAAGCGCTGGCGCTGAAAAGAGATCCTGACTGTCTATAGCACAGTATCTGGGTGTAATGTACTTCGGTGTTTCTGTAACGCATCCAATACATGTACTACAAGTAGGCGCCGTGACTTTAAACAGCACTCTGGGTGATGTGCACGGACGGACCGGCGCGTACAGCTGTCAGGCAACCCTGATGGCGGCGGCAATCATGTGATGCAATACAAGGGCGAGCTTCCGCCCCGAGCGAAGTGTGTCTTTCTTCTTCGACATAGTCAGTTACCAGAACCAGAACTCAACATGGCGTCAACTCAGCAAACCCAGCAAGAGAATGCGGACCCTCACACCCATGGAGCGGCTGCCCCGGCCGCGACCAAATCCTTCGTGCCACTAGGTGAGAGAGGAGTCGGACTGATGCGACCAAAGCATCGTGGCTGACGCTTTGATAGAAAACAACCCCGAAGTCATGAGCTCGCTGCTACACAATCTCGGCCTCTCGTCACAGCTCGCCTTCCACGACGTCTTCAGTGTCGACGAACCCGAACTGCTTGCCTTTGTGCCCCGCCCAGCATGCGCTCTCCTTCTAGTCTTTCCCATCAGCGACACATACGAGACCTTCCGCCGTAGCGAAGATGATGACAAACAAGAGTACGAGGGCTGTGGCCCCAACGAAGAGGTGGTCTGGTACAAGCAAACCATCAGCAACGCCTGCGGTCTGATCGGCGTACTCCACGCTGCGAGCAATGGCCCAGCTCGCGACTTCATCACTCCCGACTCGCATCTGGCAAAGCTTCTCCAAGACGCCATCAACCTCAAGCCCGCTCAGCGCGCCGATTTGCTGTACGAGTCGCAAGCTCTCGAGAACGCCCATCAAGCTGCCGCTACTGGCGGTGACACTGCCGCTCCCTCGCCAGACGACAATATCGATCTACACTACGTCTGCTTTGTCAAGTCAGCTAATAACCACCTTTGGGAGATGGATGGTCGTCGCAAGGGTCCGTTGGACAGAGGTCTCTTGTCCACCGATGATGATGTCTTGAGCGAAAAGGCTCTCAATATGGGAGTCCGTAGCTTCCTTCAACGAGAGACTCAAGCTGGAGGTGGTGACTTGCGCTTCAGTCTCGTTGCCCTCTCACAGTCGCTAGACTAAAACAACTTCGGGAATGCCGCCGGACACAAAGAGTAGGAAAGCCTCGCGGACATCGTTCACGAAAACGGCTACCACGTGTATCAAGTGGATCTAGGCCTTTGCTTCTTGTGTGAGGCATGTACAAGTAAGCTAGTGATGCGGCCGGCATGAAACGGTGCGTGGTGCCCTAACAATTCAACAATGCCATGCTCACATTCCTCTGCAACGTCCGCAATCCAGCACTAGGCATGCGGATGGACGGAACACCAGAGCAATTGCCGACACGCCATCCAAAACTCCCGTGAGTATGGCATGGGATGGAACCTCTCAAGGTTGCTTTCAGCAAAACCTTCTTTCTCTCTGCCTTCTCTGCCCCTTTTCTGGCTTTCTTTTGTGTGCAGTCTGCAAGCGGAACCTCGTGTGTGCACCATATGGGACACATTGATGGACACGATTTATTTTTTCTCTAGCAAGATCACCACATGCTCAGTTCATCTCTTGCTTCGTTCATCTCGCTCGTATCACCAACGTCGCGCTCCTACGTGTATTGATTCGAGTCAGGGAAACCGGCCGTCGAGCATATCTCAAAACAAGGGATCGTCTATGTGTACTTATTCGGTCATTTTATTATTGAACGTTGGTGCCGTTGACTGTAGCGGGCGAATTCGAAGGCAGTAACTCACAGTTTGGTCAAAACAGTCTTGATCGGCAGAGCCATCTAGGAAACAGAGAATGGACTTGGCAACGGCCGTTGGAGATGACTTCAGTCAACTCAGACAATCACTCTCTTCGAGTGGGCGCACCCTCTTCCTTCTTGCTCCATCTCTTATACAGTACTTCTCCCATGCCCCGCGCGGTGAGCCGCTCTTCACCAGACCGGAGCGTCGTGCAAACATCATGGGTCTCGGCGGTCACCTCTTGGACCCGTCTTCGATCATATCTCCAGAATGGAGTCGGGCAATTCGAATCGTTGCTGCCATCTCATCTAGCTTTAGTATGATTGGTACAATGATTACTATGTATTGGTTCTTCATGATG
This sequence comes from Aureobasidium sp. GC_Fusr_1, assembly GCA_026538705.1. Taxonomy (NCBI): domain Eukaryota; kingdom Fungi; phylum Ascomycota; class Dothideomycetes; order Dothideales; family Saccotheciaceae; genus Aureobasidium; species Aureobasidium sp. GC_Fusr_1. The sequence continues at coordinate 57,872 of JALPCE010000005.1, read as the reverse complement.
AGAAGAAACTTTAGAAGAAAGTCAGTGGTAGATTGGAACTTTGGACGACTGATCGCTAACCAACATCTCCAGCCTAGTCATGTATCTTGTTCTCGCCGACTTTTTCAAGTCCTTATGGTACATGAGTTTCTCTGGTGTATCTCTACGCCGCGGCGCCATCGACACAAACGGCTCCTTTTGTCAAGGGTTCGGCTTCTCGTTACAAGCGTCAACCATGGCTTGTGGTAGGCCTTGGTCCACAACCTTTTTGGCAATGATATCATGCTTACCTCGTTCAACAGACTATGCCATTTTTATAATGTCATTGCACATGTATCTTCAGATATTCAGCACTGGTAGCAAGTTGTTTGGCCACGACGGTCTTTATCGCTTCAGACATACTGTCATGGCGGGTTGGGTCGTTTTCCCCTTTCTGTGTGCCATTCTTGCCTTCATCAGGGGACGTCAAGGTTATATTGCACAAGGTCCCTTTTGCACCTTGCCAATTCGCCCCTACTGGTACCGCCTGGCACTGCAATGGATCCCTAGATACCTCATCTGGCTCTACATCATGTTTGTGGCCATTCGGATTTACCTACATGTCGGACAAGGATTTAAGATTTTTGCCCGTGAGGACGGCAAAGAATCGAGTACCGAAACAAATGGCTACGGGCCGTCTGGAAGCCTCGGGACAATGCCTGGAGAGGGAACGCAAGACTTGAGAGTAGCCAAAAAGAGAGGTGTCAGCGCAGGCGAACTGCAGGATCTGTCGGGACTCACGGACAGTAATGCTTCCAACAGCCAGGCTCCAACAAGCAGCTCCAGCCAAGGCAGCCAATCCACTTGGCCCACATCTTTCAATTTTTCTTCTGCCGAAGGCTTCAAAATGCACTCTGGAAACCACTCAAGACGGAGTAGTCATGTCATCATTCTTGCAGACGGAACCGTTCAACATGACCTTTTGCAAGTGCCCCCGGAATCAAAACAACAAAGACACTCCGTCTCTACCATTGCATCTTGGAGGACTTCCGCCGACATGACTGCTGCTGTTACCGCCCCTTCGGTCAACCTCGCGCCAATTGAAGAAGGACATCAAGTAACGAGCGGAGACAAGATGGACATGGTTTCGGCCGACACGCCTCTCAAAAAGAGACGACGAGCAATCCAAAGACAACTCCGTCTTCTCTTCATCTACCCTATCACCTATCTCATCGTCTGGACCATTCCCTTTGTTTACCATTCTTTCAACTACAGCGACAAGTATGCCGCACAGCCCATCCCCATTCTGGGATTGCTCTCGACCTTTTGCGTAACGATTGCCGGCACCGTGGATTGCATCGTGTTTGGATGGAGAGAAAAGCCCTGGCAACATGTACCAGGCGCCGACGGCACCTTCCTCGGCAGCTTCAAATTCTGGACCTTCACAAACAGCAGAAAGAGAAGATGGACAACGCCCGCACCAAAGCCAGTGCCAGCACTCAGAGACGAAGAAGCAGCCATGGAAGCGGAACCAGCACCAACCTCGAAAAAAGCAAATCGCCTCAGTGGAGCATCAAGAAGTGCTTCGTTCAGTGGAAACAAGCCCGTAATCCACATGCACAAGAAGACATTCTCTGGAACTTCGGATCGTGCGACCAGGGCAGCAGAGCAAGCGGCCGAGAGACTTGCTCTAGAAAGAGCAGACCGCCAGAGTCGCATGTCCACGCGCAGTTCGTCCGTCAATCCGGCAAACGAATGGTTCGAGCGAAGGCTGAGCGACTGCGTCAGCCCGACTCGTGAAAACTCTGCCTTTGATCTAACACCGAGTCCTACAAAGGAGTGATGATTATTACAAACGACGAAGAGGGGCCGAGAAACTGGCTTTCTTTGACTGACATGACATCTATTTTCTTTTTCTGCCTCCTTGCACAGCGATGGCGTATTTCTTTTCTCTTCTAGCATATAAAAATAATTCATAGTTTGGTTTATTAGAAGTTGGTTGGAGATGAAGTGGTCAAAGAAGGACTTCAAGGCAGCGAACAAAAGGAGCCCAAGATAAAGCATAGTTTTAATCAAGAAAATCGAATACATCAGGATTCTATTGCAAACGCTTTTCCTTTAGAGGCAAGAACACATCGGTCCACAACTCACTGGCTTCGCCCAAGGTAAAGGACAAATCAACGTTGTCCATGCCGGCTTCTTCGTCACCAGCCATGGTGGCCAGCTGCGAGATGATGTTGTCGAGTGATAGGGCCTTGCCTACAGCCTGTGTAGCACCAGCTTCGAGCGAGACGTGGACAATGTGGATGTGGAAATGGTAGTAAGTTGGTTGGTCTGGGAGTATTGTCAGCAATGAGTAGAAGACGAGTGGAAACAGACAAAAGCCACATACAATGCACATAGCATTTGAGCATGTCCGAGTCTATGCTGTACAGACGAGAGACGGTGGCTGCAATATTGGCAACGATAGAGTTGAGCCAGGCGACATGCTTCTTCTTGAGGTCGCGAAGACTCCAGATGTCTCTGCGCTCGACGAGAGCGAGCAAGTGCAGGCTTCCCAGCGTCTTGCGGTCCCAGTTCAAGTCTGGAAGCAACAGATATCTTTCATCGTCGGGCGTGGTGTCGTGTGGAGCGCGGAACAAGACATCTTCTTGCTCGGTGCGGCCGTCGAGAATGTTGAAGACCCAGTTCAGTCGTCCTTGGTCGCGCTTGGTCTGCATGTAGGGGCGGACGTGGTGGCGGTAGACGTCGGGGGTCTCTGTGACATGGCGGACTGCCTGTGCGGCGTACTTTTTTAGATGCTGGTCGGTGCAAGGGTAGATGAGGTTGATCTTCAGGTCGGGCGGGTGTCCTTGGCCAGCACCGCTGTGGGCCATGTACCAGCGGTAGATGTCATTGTCGCCGAGATTCTGGATGTGCGATAGCGAGCTGCCAAAGGTCGACAGGTGCGAGTCGTCTGCGTCGAATGCGGCGCGCTCGGCGAGGAGCAGTGCTGGTTGAGATGCGATTGTGCCCTGCAAGACGATGCGGCGTCCGGCTTGGTCTAGCATGCGTCGTCGTCGCGTTACAATTCATCTTTCTCTCGTGCTCAAGCGTCGTGAATACCTTGATTTAAAAGTTTGTCGAACTCGAATTGAGAAATCAGCGCCTCTGCATTCTTGCTTGAAGTGGCCATCTTGTTGTGTTGATGGACAAAGTTGCGTTGCACAGCCAGAGCTTGCTCGATCGTCTCCGCTGCATTTGGATTTGGTCTGCATCACAACAACCATCTCATCGCGAATCTCTCGACTTTTGTACGTCAATTGTATTGTTACTATGTCGAGCAATCTTCTTGTCAATAAACCCCCCCAGTCCAGGTATCTTTTGAAGCAATTGCCCTCCCGCTATAAACTCCTAGCCATGCATGTTCCCAAGCCAATTCGTGATCGTTCGCTCATGTCGTCTTTCTACGTTTCGATGAATCTCGAGCTCATCAACTCGTCAACGTGAGCACGCTGCATGCTGCTCTTGTCCTTGTCACTCGCCTTGAGCAAGACTGCCAGCACTTCGATGGGAGGATTGAGGCCCAGAGTGTTGGCTCGTCTCCAGCGCTTGACTCTGGCAATGCCAATGCAGGGCTGCAACTTGGTCAGTGACTTGTCCGTACTGAAAAGAGATGCTTGTGACTTACTCCGTACTGTCCACTCATGTCAAACTCCCTCAGGATCTTTTCCGAAACATCGAGTCCTTGTTGGTGTACGCGCGGGCACTTTCTCTCGGCCTCTTTTTGTTGCCAGTACTTTTTGATCTGAGTGTTGGTGATTTTGCTGGCTCTTTTCTCGTAGTCGTCAGGCTCGCCGGGAGAGTGAAGCTCGGGCGTCAAAGGCTTGATGTCAACAAGTTCGACCTCGGCTTGTTCTTGGATGGCAGCATCGGCGGTGGTGGGTTGGTCAATGTCATAGGTTGACACTGCATCTAGCAACGCATTGTCCTTCTTGGTGACCTTGGAGTCGCGCTGAGCAAGCGTAGTCTTGGTGACGCGATTGAGACCCTGCTTGCCAAACGAGATGGTCGCTTGCTGATTGCGCTGGGCTGCCGAAGGTGTAGAGATGCGTCTTTTGGGTGCCATGATGGTTGTGATGTGATGATGTGATTACAGATGCGATATTGCTGTCTTGAAGTGAATAGCGCAGAGATGTATATGTGACTGTGAATAAACCAGAATCGATGTCTTGGGTGTGTGTTGGTTGATGGTCGATACAATCCATCGACCGAACAACGCCGCGTCGTGCGCCCGATGACATCATTCTCGTGAGCTTTACGTGTGACTTCCAAAAGCGGATCAAATTGGCAGGCCCAAGAGACCTTTCCTAAACCCCTGGTAGAAGACTTGTCTAGCACAATCATAGGAGATTACGCGGCAGATAAGATCTGGAGAGACCTGTTAATCACTCAAGTGGACTTTTAAAAACGAGCTCTTTTGTATTAGTTCTGCTATACTAGCGTGCAACTACTCTTCTGGGTATAATGTGTGTGTGAGAGAGCCAGGATTCCTGCTGGCCTTCACCAGGTCGAAGTAACCTTTTGAGAAAGCATCCGTAACATCAAATCTATGCGTGCAAGAAAAAAAAATAGTCGTCGTCTTCAAGCATTACCGTCGTCCTCGAACTCGTCCCGCCTACTTGCGTGCAGCAATGGCCTTGTCCACAAACTCTTTTGGTGCCTGCTGTCTGTAGCCTTGAGGGTTGTTCTCGGTCCACCTCCACAGGTCGCGGCATGCATCTTCGAGTGAGAGTTTGGTCTCCCACTGGAGTTCCTCGTTGGCTCTGGCTGGGTTGGCTGTGAGGTTCAAGACATCACCGGCTCTGCGGTCGACAACCTTGTATGGGAGATCACGTCCGACGGCGTGCGAGAATGCCTTGACCATTTCGAAGACGGTCGATCCTCTGCCGGTGCCAAGGTTCCATGCACGGACACCGGGCTGGTGCTCGCGCAGGTAGTTGAGCGCCTTGAGATGGCCCTGAGCGAGGTCAATGACGTGAATGTAGTCGCGAATGGCAGTGCCGTCTCTCGAGTCGTAGTCTATGCACACAGTCAGTTTTGCAAGGTCACGCGCGCGTGTGCATGGTCTGCTTACCGTCACCGAATACAAGCAATTCTTCGCGCTTTCCGACAGCGACTTGAGCCAACAAGGGCAAGAGGTTGAATGGAATGCCCTGAGGGTCCTCTCCCATAATTCCACTAGGGTGTGCGCCGGCGGGGTTGAAGTAACGCAACAAAGCGCCATTCCATTTGGCTCCCGACTCGCCCTTCTTTTGTGCATTGTTGCGCTGTGCTTCAACGTGGGTGCCAATCAGCTTCTCGATGGCATACTTGGTGTCTCCGTAAGGGTTTGTGGGACCCAGAGGGCAGTGCTCGGGGATGGGAATCATGCCCTCGAAGCGTGTGGCATCGCCGTAGACTGTAGCGGATGACGAGAAGACGATGTTGGTGACATTGTGACGGGTCATGGCCTGTAAGAGGGCAATCGAGCCACCGACGTTGACGCGCCAGTACTCGAGGGGGATCTCGCCAGACTCGCCGACAGCCTTGAGAGCAGCAAAGTGGATGACATTGTCGATATCGGGGTGGTCGGCAAAGACGTGCTCGAGGGCCTTTGCGTCGGTGATGTCGACATTGTAGAAGATGGGTCGCTTTCCGCAAATGGTCTCGATGCGGCTAAGGACTTCCTCGGACGAGTTGTACAGGTTGTCGACAATGACGACCTTGTAGTCGGCCTCGAGCAGGGCGAGGGCAGTGAAGCCGCCAATGTATCCGGTGCCACTGTCGCATCAGTCAGCGCATGGTGGGGCAGTCCGGCGCAATGCGTCACTTACCCGGTGACGAGAACTGATCCGACGGGCATTGTCTGCGGGATGAAATGCGGCGGACGAGACAAGAGCAGCAACCTGAGTGGTTTGAAACAGAAAAGTCTCGGAAAGAGTTGTTGAGTGAGAGGGGGGAGGTTTTTAGTCTTTAACAGCTATTTCAGCCGACGCGACGAAAGCATCGGGGATCTCACGTTGCAACTGTCGTACCCTGGCGCAGTGTGGAGCTTCTGCCCCTTGGAAATGGGGGAACTGATGACATGGCGCTCCCAAATCTCTTGCCAATCTCAACATCCTCTCTTGCTTCACGACTTTATCATCCGCGGGCCCACCCGAAACATCTCATGCTCTGCTCGTGTTCTGCTGTAGATTTTCCTTTTACCCGCTGCTGCTGTTTGCTGCTCTGGCATGGTTACTCGACCACAGCTCTTGGTTGTACAACTCATTCGACTTTCTTTCTACTGCTGTCATCGCGTGCCGCAAAAGTGTTCGAGGTTAGTGTGTTTGAGCGTTCAGCGTCCCGCCGCGGATCATGCAGTTGCTTGCGAATCCTTCCATGTGCAATGTGCATCCATCGCTTGTGCCTGCTCCCAACCGCGGCACACTCTAAGCTGAGAGGCCGTTGTCGCTGCTGTGTCCACGGTGCGCTTTTCAACGAGCTGCCCCCTTGTTCAAAGACATCATCTCCCGCTAGGCTTGTGCTTGCTCACAGAAATGGTTCCAACGAGCATTGCAAGCCAGAGTTATGCCGACGCTTGGACCAGCTCGCCCGAACGCGTTGTTTGGCAGACTCGCAGGAAGCAGGAATGCTGTCCGCAAACAGCGACATTATTCTGTAGCAGCAAGACTTGAGTTGCCTTGATGTCTTTGTTAGCTGTGATTATTCTACTCCCGGGCATCACCTAGCACTTGGCCATTTGCTGTCGTAACGGCATCTAGTATCTCGAATCGCGTCAATGCCATAACCTCTACGCGTCAAAACCACCTTCACAGCCAATTCCTCGTCACTTGACACAATCGGTAAGTGAACTTCACCTGCCAACTTGTAGCCTTTCATGTCGGACTCAAATGCCGCAACCTTGTCGAGAAAACATCACTACTATTCAATACACACCAACTCCAGACAACCAACGACTGACCCTATCACAACTAGTAGTAGTTGTTCTAAGTTCTTGTCTCGGTCTGGTAAAAACCACACATACAAAAATGTCAGAAACCCCAGCACGTCGGACGCGTGGTTCTACCCGGATGAGTGCAACGCCCGCTGCGCCCTCGGTCGCTGGGAGTCGCAGGCCTCGTGCCAAAACACCCAAAGCTCTTCCTGCTGTACCGACCGGCAAATCGCATGCTTACGGCGCAGCTGGAAAGGTGGAATTGTCGACCCAACTCGAGGACCCCTCTGGCAGCGCTGGCGGGTTTGCTGCTCGCTTTCGTGCAGATAGAGGTGCTGCCGTCAGCCGTGACATAGGCGATGCTGTTATTCCCGACACATTACCTGCACCTTCCATAAACACAATCGAGGCACCCACCATTACCAGGCCAGCCAGCACTAGACCAATCACTTCGAAGTCGTCTGTTGCCACTACCAGTATCCGATCAACCCAGAAAATTACAACGCCTTATTATCTGCAACCACGGGCTCACGACACTACTGACGATGATGACTTTGAGGATGAATATCAGCCGCCCGGCTTCGTGCCTACTGGTGGCCCATTGTTTCGTCGAGCGCCGTCTACAGGTGCTGGCAGCTTTACTGACCTGGACACGCAATTCTCCTACGAAGCATCGATGCCACCTTCTACTAGATCTCGAAGAGTCGCAGAGATACGACCTCCACCTACGACGCAAGAAAGAGAAGCTGCTCGACCATGGAGAGTATCTGTCTTCTTCGAGACGTTGCACCGTCGATGGCAAGATTTCGAAATACCTTGGGACAAATTCTCACCACAGATCAGGAGAATTTGTCTTGCTCTTTTGACAGCCTTCTTGCTTCTGTTTCTCTTAGGACCAGGCAGATGGCTTAGTCTCTTGGAGAGAGGCTCACACGCATGCTTTAGGGCCGGCGAATACGCCATGAGTCCGCTCTCATATCTTCAACGAAGAGCCTTTGGTTCTGGCGAAGATGGTCTGTCGAGGCGTATGCAAACTCTGGAGCTTGACATGCAAGGCATGAGAAATCAAATACGAGGTCTAAAGGTCGAAGGAATTGAGCGCCTGCAATCGATCCTGCCCGAGCAAATCATGGTCCGCAAAAATCCCGAGACTGGTGAATTGGAGTTTCCTCCTGGCTTCTGGCAAGCAATGGATGCAAAACTGGATCAACGTGACAATGGAAACACCTGGGACAAGTTTGTGCAAACTAACCAGAAGAAACTTGAACAACATGCTCAAGACATTGTCCAAAAGACACTAAGACACCAGAAAATCATCAGCAAGGAAGACTTGACTGCCGCTGTCAGCGAGAACCATGCAGGATTTCAAGAGAATTTCTCTGCGCAGCTGCATGCGTTCGAGGCGTCAGTTCGCAAGACTACAGAAATTGCTGCAAGAAGAACTGTCTCCGATATCATCAAGCAGCTGCCTGACGGCAAAGGATCTACACAGCTGCACAGCCTGGCTCTCGCAAATATAGCGCGAAACACGGAGCTGAGGCTTCGTAGCGTAAACTTCTTCTCCCACACGCTGGGAGCCACTGTGCATCCTAAATACACTTCGCCAACCCACCCTAGACAACTCGGAGATATGTGGCAGTGGGTCAACAGGAACCTCTACGATTACCAGGGACGAGGCCATCCGTCGCCATTTCGGGTTTTGACACCATGGGAGGAGCCCTCGGACTGCTGGTGTGCCGCTGCATCAAATGACAAGGGAAAGGCTCAGATTGGTGTTATTATACCTCGTGCCATGAACCCAACTAGCATCACCCTCGAGCACATGCCCTCTACAGGTACCCTCGATATAGGAGCAGCACCTAGAGAGTTCGAAGTTTGGGTTAGAAGTCGGGCCAGCGCCGAAGCATCCCGACCTCACAACTCTCACTTGGGTTGTGGAGAAGCGCCAGAGTCTGGCCTCGCCTGTATCGGCAAAGCATCATACGACATTCACGCACTCAACCACGTTCAAAACTTTGACCTCGAGGATATCGACGGAGAAGTTGGTTTTGTCGACTTTGCTGTTATTAGAGTCATCAATAACTGGGGACAAGACTGGACATGCATCTACCGTATTCGACTACATGGTGAACCGGAGCCTGCTGATGTCAAGAGCGGTGACCTGGGCGAGCTTTGAGCGTACTCCGCACCGACTGATTTCATGTTCCAATATTGCATTCATTGTGAAAAAGGAAGGTTGGCGGTGAGATTCGATTTCTCGGTTTTCGTGTGTTTTTGTTGTTTAAGATACCCCGGCCTACTTGGCCTCTGCAAGAATTTCCTTTTGCTTTTCTGTTCGTTCAAGTCCGATTCTGTAATTCAAAGCCATTCAGTGATTCAATTGACCACTTGTGCTTCCAGTGAATCGAATATTCGACCACGGCTTCATTCATTGTGATGCCAAAAATCTACATTGTGGACTCGACGCCTTTGTTCTTCTGCTATCGACGGATCCGGCGAAATGTCTGAAAGCGGCAAGTCATACACGACTCTTTGTTGTCGATTGGTGTTCACAATAAGACGCAGACGATGGTCGTAGGTGTATTCGAGTGGCAACAGCTCTATCTGAAGTCATGTCGAAGAGAAAATTTGGAAGCCAGAGTCCGACCAACCTGTCTCCTCACCAGAAGAAGACTCGGGTGGTGCCCGACTCAGAACTGCATCGATGGACCGCTCCATATTTCGATTACATGGTTTACACACCTACAACATCGCCGCTCCCGTCTCCGTTCGCAGTCGATTCCCTAAGCGAAGATATGAAGGTCATTATTACACAATTCGGACCAGCTGTACAGGAAGCATTCGAAGCAACGTTCAGAGCTAACGACAAGGCTGGCGATGGCCAAAACATCCAAGATTTGTGCAACAATCAACAAGTGGGTTGGATTGACCCTATGCAGCCTATCATGTTGAGCCCAGGCGAAGGGTTAAAGTTGTACGTTCGTCCGTACGTGGATCATACAAGGATCGTAATTGACACGCTCAGATCCCCAAGAAAGGCCAAGTCGACCAGTAGCATCAAATTCCGAAAGGTCTACAGCGAATGTGCTCTCCATTGGTTCGGCTTTGTAACGAAACCCGCACGCCTGACCATCAACGGGAAGGTTTACTCGAAAGAGTCTGATATTGTTATCGGACCCTTTCCCTCCTTCTCGATTGTGGAATATGAAGACCGAGTAGTCTTTCTCTACTTGAACCGCGAGAGCGTTGAATACCGACCAGACCATCTTTACCTACAGGCTATTGTCAGTCGTATTCTTGGAAACATCAATAATAGCCAAACCTCTGAAGACAAAGGAGCAGCAGCAACGACACCCGCCTTGACGAGAGGAGATATCGTCGACACCAAGATACGTGTGAGAATCGAACCCGAGATCCAGCCCGATGACGGCGACTCTTGCAACTATTTCGCATGGCGAATGCGGGAATGGAAAATTCTCCAACAGCGATCCAAAGTCGTACTGGTAGAACCTGTATTGCCACCTTATGCCGACAACACTGCAGCATGGCTTTTTGATAGTCACGTCTATCGAGCAATCGCTTCGGTCACTACGGCAATCGAACTAGAAAATAAAGATGTAAGATTTGCTATGATCGATGAGTACGGCTTCAAACTAGCGAACCGAGTACAAGGTGCTGATGGCCAACCACTCATCACCACTGGTCGCAATGAGGATCTCTTACTCCCTTACAACATGAATCCCGATACGGGTATTCACTGGCTACTTGTCCATGTCAAGTACGCAAACGACAGACCTGAACTTCATGTTTACGACAGTCTGGACATGGCCAAGGGCACTGAAGGAATCATCAAGAGAACTATCCTCAACACAGAGTTGTACGACATCGACAGAAATCAGTTCCATTCCCCTGGCGACATAAAGCTCACACATCACACTGTGCCAAGGCAGCCAGGTGGTTGGGAATGTGGCTATCTGACCATCCTGAATGCCTGGTGTATTGCACTCGGCATGAGACCAGGCACGAACGCTCACTATGCCGTCTCTGGAATCAGGCTCAAAGATCTCATCGACATGATCAACTTGTCAATCGCAGGATTCATGGACTCGGCCACCATTCAAGCCTTCATGCGTTGCGTCGGCTTTGTCGACTCTCATCAAAACAAGACCACTGCCCCCGATCGCCACTTCACCCGCAGCGTACCTTTTGTACTCAAGACATCGGTGAACAAATACATCTTCATGCGCAGAGAAATTGAAGAAAATCCCAACTCCCACATCAGCCGTCTTGATCTGGCAACCATCCGTCTCCTCCTGCGGCCATTCTTGCTTTTCGAGGATGTCGACACCCTCGGCGCTGATGATATCCTGTTACACTTTGACAGGTGGTTGAAAGGCCAAGGCCTGTCGGATCCTACAGTTCCGCCTAGCCCGACCAGCCCAGCAACCGTACGTTTGACATTTGGACTTGCACAATCAATGCCTGATGCAGAGGGGACACTGCCCGACCTCCCAGATGACACAAGGCTGCTGCGCAAGATTTGGAACATCTACCATGAACAGATGAAGAAACAAGGACATCTTGGCTCGGCACGTCGACACAGAGCCGACGAAAAGGCAAATGGAAGCTTCGGCACCGAAGAGATCGGCGATGATATCCATTATCCTTATGATGAACCGAAGATCGTTGTTCTTGACAGACTGGGCATGCTGCCAACTAAGAATACTCTCACACAGCTCGAGAGGAATTACTTAAGGAATGGTGTACCTCAACCCGTACTGAAGCTCAGACTGAAGCACAATAGCTGACTGCCTTCTGATATGGCGAATAGTCAAAATAATGGTTCCGATGTGTTTCTTTGGTCATTCTTGTTTTTGTATTTTTGTTTTGCTAGCTTATGTTCTTAGACTTTGATGTGGTTTAATCCTATTTCGTCTATTTTGTTTTTCTGGTTCAGACATACATATCAATACTCGCCTTCTGCAAAAAGCCGTGTCATGACTAGATTCAAATGTTACGAGCTTAGGAACAAGGTTCGAAGTTCATGATTTAGCCAGAGCGGATGTTACATGGAATCGGTGGAATATCGGCTCCGTTCCATTCCATTCCACTACTTCTAGCTAATGTTCCATTCCATGCCAATTTTCTAGTGGAATGATGCCAATTCCAATCTTGCTTTGTTATTACTATCACCCTCTAGAGCAGGGGTCACCCTGTCATGTGCTTAGTAATCAAGAAGCTTGGCATGGTTATATAAGCTTAAGAAGATATGGAGATCAATATACCTAATAGAAAAAATATCAATCTTACTAAAGGGTGGAATGTTGGAATGTTCCACTGAAATTAACGATTCTATTCTATGCCCACGGAGTGGAATATTCCAACATTCTACTTATATCATGCCATTTAACTTCCGCAATGGATTTAGCCAAGCAGCATGGCTGCCGCAGCGACCCTGTTTCATTTCACAAAGCAACATCATCCGCCATACACGTGTCAGAGTATCACGTAAGCTAGATGATTTGGAGAGTATCCAGAGGTCATCCTACGCAGACGTGCGCTTGAATAACCTTGATCGGAAAGACGACCAGAGTTCGTAGAAAAAAAAAACATAAGAAAAAGAATTGACCAGGTTTCATCTCTGCTTCGAACACAAGACATTTTATTGTGCGGGAACGCGAGCACGTCTATCGGGCAATGGTAAACAAGTAAAACTCTCAAGCAAATCGTTGTATACGAATAAAGGAAGGCTCCGATCCAAAGTGGCACACAGCTAGATTACTTCTAGGATTTACATACTTCACGCTCTGGAGAGGTCCTTTCCTCACTTACATCAGCCCCCGTAACCCTCGAATGCCATTGCTTTTCGCCGGCTTTTCGGACTTATCGGCCTTGTCCTTCTTTTTGTTGTTTTGTGCGCCACCTGTTTCACGCATAAGTATACTAATCAATACTTTATTCGGAATATCAAGACTTACCACGTCCATACATGCGAACCTCTGGTTTGGGCTTGCCACTTTCTTTCCCAGGTTCTTCCGACACTTCCGAGTTGAAACTGAAGACGCTTCTGTTGCCTTCTTGACCCAAGAATGAGGGAGGTGGTGAGCTCTGATCAGACCCAAACGTTGAGCGAGCCGCACCAGGATGGAGTGCGTGCTCACTATGATGAATGCCTTGCGCTCGAGACATCGGGTGGGCGTTGTGAAGTCTCTGTGAGTATGCCTCAGGGCGCAATGGACGTTGGGGTGGATAGCTCTGATTTAGTGAAGAGACTGGTGAGGCAGTCCGCCCGAAATCCATGTGTGGAGCAAAAAGCTCGAACTGATCCGCACCTCGGTCGGTATAGTATGCTGGATTATAGCTTCTGACACTGCCTTCCTGATTCATGTATCCGGCTTTGCCAGGGGGGCTGGGCAAAGGGTAAGCTGCGTCTGTACTACCTTTCGACTCGCGCAAGTCTGTGTACTCTTCCAGTAGTTGACTGTAAGCTGCTTTAGTTTGAGCGAGTCGCAAGCGACTCTCCGAGAGTTGGTCGTGTACATGCACAGGAAGGGCATGAATTGGCTGCCCTGCAGCTGATGAACTCTCCGTGACTTCTTTGAGCCGTAAGTCGTACTCTTGCATTTTGGCCTCGTGAGCAGTTTTCAGTCTTTCAAGCTCTTGCTCGCGACGCTGCAATATGAATTTTGTGCTGTCAAGCTCTTGTTTAGCTAGCTCGTGTTCTGCACGAATTGATTCAAGCGCAAGATTTTGGTCACGATAGTTACGAAGCTCCTTTTGCAGATCAGAAGTTTGCTGGTCCACCGCCTCTTGGTTCTTCAGGCGCGCCTCAAGAGCTTCAAATTCCTCTTGCTTGTTTGATTCGCGTGATTCGCTCTCGACAAGAAGTAGACGAAGTTGGTCGCAATCTTTGGAGACCTGGGTGAGACGGAGTTGCAGAGTCTCTTGGTCCGCAAGCTCCGACTTCAGAGCACGAATCTTTGCCATGAGTTGCTCCTCACTTTGCTTTGTGTGGTTCCTACGAGCCTGTGTCTCCTTTTGCATCTTCTCATTGAATTTATTTGAATCGCTCAACTTTTTCTGCAAAGCGCGATTCGCGTTGATCAATGTGGCCGTCTCCGCTTCGACCGTGACAGCCTTTATGTGGTTGCGTTTGAGCTGGCCAATAGCGGCCACGTGCTGTTGCTTGAGATAACGCTCAAACGTGAGTTCATTTCGTAGTAGCATCAGCTCTCTTTGCAGATACGAGAGATTTTTGGAGGTTGTTGGGTCGACTGCGAATTCTACTGGGCTCTCCTCAGGATGATGAGGCAAGGTGGGACTGTCGGGGTGTGATGGTTTCAAACTCGACGCCAAGAAGCTTGGGACAGCTGGTAGTTTTGTAGATGGAGGAGGAGCCGGACTCTTGAATATGGGGTGCTCGCCAGCATAAAGACCGTGACACTCTGCGATGACTTCGGAAGGCTCTGCTTTGAGCCAGCGGTTCTCACTCAGCTCTTCTTCGACCGTGGTCGCGAAAAAACTTGGATGTAGGAAGTGAACACGCTGAAACTGCTCAGTACGGCTCCTGATGACGGTTTGATCAAGATCGAATTCATCGGCACCAGGAAAATCGATGTTTTTGAGATATTTCCGAGGCTTTCTGACATAGCTCATGAAATTGAGGGGATACAGGCCATAAAGATATGTAAAGTAATGCAAAAGCTCAGGAGCCGAAGATTCAGGCATGTCGGGCAAAGCACGCAGAGTTTGCCAGGTGGGATCGGATCCATCCTCAAAGTCGGTATCAGCATCAGATTCAGAGTCACGGCGAACGCGATCGTCGGTAACAAGATCGCGCTGAGCTTTGGTGCTCGAAGCACTAAACTTTTCCCAGCAGAGGCAGCGACTGTAGACCAAGAACAACCTCGGAAGCTGAGAAGCCACGGTAGCGGGAATGTGTGGAAGTAGCATGATGAGACATTTGAGGGCGGCGGAGACGACGACGGTAGCGGTATCGTTCATGAGACATTTGAGGAGATGCTCGACTACAGTAGTGTCAAGGACCAAGTACAGATGGGCATGCTGTTGTTCAAGGAAGGCTGCGAGCAGATCGAGAGCTTGCAGACGAGTCTCGGGCTTCAAGAGGAAGTGGTCGACCGAGACGAAGAAGTCGCGTGGATTCTTGCGAGCAAAAGCTATCAGCATAGATTGAAGCTGGCGGGCGGCGTGGTCCTGGGTCTGAACAGGTGAATTGTCCGGGAGAGCGGTTGTACGGGCGATCAGAGCATCGAGCAGTATGTGGCTGAGACGGTTCGCAGCACGAGCTTTGTCGCGAGCATCTTGGGAGTCGTTGTCGTAGCAGAGCGAGTCGAGGACAAAGTCTTGGGCGTCCGACACGGCGGAGCGGCTCGTGGCGGGTAGATCGACAAACGGTATGGCGGCACTCTGGAACCAGATAGCAAGGTGATGCTCGTTGACTATGGCAGGGCGTAGGGCTTTGAGGACAGAGACAAAGGCCGGCAGCCTGTTCGCATGGGCTTGGACATGATGGCGGAAGACGGCCTGCAACTCGTCGTGGAGACCATCTCCTTCCTTTCTTGCTTTGGCGGCATATTGCGCCAGGATGCGTGCCAGTTCGTCAGGGAGGGCTTGTGGTGCATCGGCATGCGCGAAGGTTGCGTTCAGGGCTGCGACAAGGTCGTTCAACGATCTGTTTCGCAGGTGTCAGCTCGAGAAAAAAGCACAGGCTAACGTCAGGCAGATTTACACCGAAGCCATGATTGCGCGACGAAGCGCTCCAGTTCACAAATGTCGGCAGGTTCGACGAGCGCTGGTCAAGGCAGACGCATGTTTTGGTCGCTCGACTTGATTCAATCCAGATGGGTCAAGGTCGAGGGCGTGAAAGAAACCTTCTTCGTCTTTGTGCCCGACTGCATCCAGCATCGGCGGCCGGCGCCTTTGTTCCTATTGCACCTGTCAAAAGCCCGACAAAGACGTCTTTGATATCGATATCTGCCTCGCCGGATCTCTTCATACATCAAAGATAAGCCGTGCCATGGTCCAATGCCAACGACCATCGTCATGGTCGTCGTGCCTGACTCGGCCCGTCCTAGCCCCCCGCCTCTGTTCCGCTTCTAGCCGTGTCGGAGTCAAGCGCCCGAGGCCTGTCACCTCCACAGCAATCGCGCCTCGATCGACATCTTGGTGAAAGTTGAACTACTATTTCATTCTCATGCCATGTCATGTACTATACAAATTTTGTTGAAACCAAAAGCTCATCTGACCGCTCCAGAACGCCAATCTACATGCTGATGAGATAATTTGACAAGAATCCACGGGTATATTTCTACTCCTCATCCGATTCAACCTCGGCAGTCTGTATATATGTCAGTTGCATGTCACAGCCATAGATGCCTCTCATTACTTACGTCGTGGTGGAAGAACTTGCCCTCGGTCGTGGGCTTGATCATGCCAATGCGGATGCAGAAGTCTCCGAACTGCTCGCCATCGTTTCTCTCGCTAGCATAACGCTTGAGCAGCGGTTTCATGATTCCGAGAATCTCTTCCTCCATGATGGAGCTGCGGAAGAGCTTGTTGAGGCGTTGGCCGTGGTAGCCACCACCGAGGTACATGTTGTATGCACCATACGCCTTGCCAACGAATGCCACCTCGGCAAGCCAAGGACGAGCACAACCGTTGGGACATCCAGTCATGCGCATCACAATGCTGTCTTGACGAAGCCCGTTCTCCTCGAGCACGCCCTCGAGCTTGCCGATGAGTTCGGGCAGGTAGCGCTCGGACTCTGCCATGGCGAGACCACAAGTAGGGAAAGCCACACAGGCACTACTGCTAAGGCGAAGTCCACTGAAGTTGGTGTTGTCCAACTTGTACCTGGCCAACATCTCCTTCATCTTGGGCAACTCCTCATCGCTGACGTTGGACAGAATGAGATGCTGGTTACCAGTAAGGCGGAATTCACCCCTGTGAGCCTTGGCAATCTCCAGCAGACCACTCTTCATGGGGAAGTCGGCAGTATCCTCGATACGTCCGTTCTCGATGAACATCGTAAAGTGGTTCAGGCCGTTCTCATCTTTCTGCCAGCCAAAGGTATCGATGTTGCTTTTGAAGTGGAATGGACGAGCCGCCTCGAACTTCTCACCCCAGTACTTCTCGACCTCTGCCTTGAAAACGTCCACGCCCATGTCGTCCATAGTGTACTTCAGACGAGCGTGCTTGCGGTTCTTGCGATCACCGTTGTCGCGCTGAACGAGCATGACTTTCTCGCAGGCAATGTGGACCTTATCCTTGGAAACATAGCCAAGAAGACTGCCAGTACGAGGGTAGGTCTTCTTGTTGTTGTGAGTAGTTCCCATACCACCACCAGCAAGCAGGTTGAATCCAGCAAGATGTCCGTCCTCACCCTTGATAGCGATAAGTCCAACGTCGTGAGCGTAGACATCAGTATCGTTGTGTGGAGGAATCGCGATGGTAATCTTGAACTTGCGGGGCAAGTAGGTGGGACCGTACATGGGCTCGTGATCTTGGACGGCATCTCCGGCAACCTGAGTCTTGTTGTCGTTTTCGTCCTTTAGCCAAATCTCATGGTAGGCGGTAGTCGCAGGCAGGAGGTGGTCGCTGATCAACTTCGAGCTTGCGTGAACCTCGGCATGGTACTCGGAGTGTTCTGGCAAACTGCTGCACATAACGTTACGATTGACATCACCACAAGCGGCGATGGTGGTCATGAGAGCCTTGTTGATGGCCTGCATGGCCGGCTTCAGCTTGCTCTTGATGACACCGTGGAACTGGAAAGTTTGACGAGTGGTCAACTTCATAGTCTCGTTACCCAAGGTCGAAGCGATCGCATCCATCTGAACCCACTGGTCTGCAGTGGCTACACCACCGGGCAGACGGCAACGGATCATGAAAGAGTAGGCAGGCTCAAGACCCTGAGCTTTGCGCTCGTCTCTAATGTCGCGGTCATCCTGCATGTAAGTACCGTGGAACTTTGTAAGCTGCTGATCAGCGGCAGAAATAGCTCCAGTGGACGGGTCCTGAAGACCCTCAACGATGGTTCCGCGAAGGAAGTTGGAGGCAATTTTGATATCCTCGTTGGTGATCGGTGGGGGTTCATCAGGAAGACCTTCGACGTTGCCAACACCCAGGGCATCCCAAAGCTTGGGCTCCCATTCGTTGTAAGCAGTCTGGTAACCATCAGGGTCCTGATCGTCACCAAGACCACAATCGACAAGAGACTTGCCACCGAGAGTGACCACTCTGGCATAGAGATCCTTTGCGGGCTTGTTGTAGTAGATCTTATCTTCCTTTCTAGGCCAGTAATGGCTGTCACCAAGACCAAAGACAGAGAAGTTGACGCTGGCGAGATCCAGATCGGTAGAGTTCTTGACACCCTCCCAGAAGTTTCTGCCATTTTGAGGGAACTCACCTTGACCAGCAACACTGCTAATCATGATGACATTCTCTTCAGTTGGAAGATCTTCAAGGGGATAGTCGTCCATAGCCATGACCATCGTCTTCAATCCTCTGGCCTTGCCACGGTTGCCCAGACGCTTTGCTAGGTTCTCCGAGTTACCATTGTCTGAGGCGAACAGAATAGTAAGCGGAGCGCCCTGCAGGCCTTCGAGGAGACTGCTATAGGCATCCTTGGCTTTACGCTTCTGAAGCTGGCGAACCTCGGATCCGTAGGATTGCGAGAGGTTTGCACTGAACTGAGGATGTCTCTTCATCAACTGAGTAAGGTAGTTGTCTCTTTTGAGGAACTCCTTAAGTTCTTGTCTGATACGCTCGGAGTCCAGCTGGAAGTTTTCCTCGCCATTCTCTTCAGCACGAGGGTTCCATCTGTAGAGAGGCCAGTAACCAATATCAACGGCCTTCTTGGTCTCCTGAAGGACGGACAACGGCGAGTCAGTCTCCTTGCTGTAGGGAAGATAGGCAACAACGACCGAGGGTCCGTTGAATTGCTCGGCCTCGAGCATGGACTGCAGGACCTGGGTGTAGGAGCTGTAGACGGCGACCGAGGCGACGTAGGCATTGCCAAAGTTCATGGCATAGAGACCAATATCCTTCTTTCTTCTTGAAGCATCAGCGGCGATTCTTTCCGAGTAGGGCTGCGAATCAATGATGAGCATATTGACATTCTTGTCAGAAGCAAGAACGTGGTGAACACCAGAGTTTCCCAAATCGTAAGACCATGCATCCGAACCAATCAACCATTGCGATTCCTTGAAGAAAAGTCCCTTGTTCGAAAGGAGCTCGGTAGCCAAGGCAGACTTGTCACTACTCAGACCAGAGATGACCTCAGGGGCAATGTTGTTAGCCTTAGAGGCCTGCTGGGCCTCGAGAAGCCACTGTGAAAGTTGTTGTTTGGGAGCGTCCGTGCTGAAGTCACCAGACTTAGCGGCTGTTTGCACTTCAGAGATGAAGCGCTCTCTGTGCTCGGAGCGGGCCACAAGAGAACCGAAACCGTATTCAGGGGTGGCGCTGATCTCGTTCGAGACACCTGCATCATCAGCTCCAAGTCTGTTGGCAACGTAAAGACGGTCTCCGAACAGCTGGTCGAGGATCTTCATATATGCGTTCTCGACCTTGGGCTGCTCTAGCTCAAACTCCTTCTTAGCGTCCTTAGGTCCCTCGTGGTTTCCAATCTCGAGGTTCTGGATAGGTGAAGGAGAAGACAAGTTCTGGAAGATACCCTTAAGTGCCTGACGGACTGTGGAAGGCTCGATATAGCCGAGTTGGTGGCCAACAATCAGAGGACCTACGTTTCCAGCGGTTTTGATGGAAACGAGGAGGTCGAGAAGGAGGGGGCCCCAACGAGTGGTCTTGCGACGAATCTGCTCCAGAACAGCAATTCTCTTCAAGCTCTTAGGCAGAGTCTGAAGAAGCTTTCCGCCTAGCCAGGGTCTGTAAAGACGAGCGGTAACGATACCAGCGCCGTAAAACTCATCGGAAGAGTTGGCTTGGTCAACTTCTCGAGCGAAAAGCGCAGTGTCAGATCCGAACAAGAAGACAGCCGATTCGGCATCCTCAGGGCCGGTATACTCGAACGCCTTGTAGCTTCTTCCAGTGGACTCGTACAATTCGGACCATATCTGGGAGGTGAAGGCGTCAATGTCCTCGGAAGTGATAGGACGGCTTGATACAGATTCGACGGAAGTAGCGTTGGAAGAGACGACAGATGCGCTGTCGCTGCTGCCGTTGCGACCGTCGGAGCTTGAGCCGCTGGACGACTCACGATCGCTTATCGGGGCAGAGGCAGGCTTCTCCACCGAGAGTCCAGTGCGCTGAGGGGTGGCGGAGCCATTGGCATCAGTAACACCAGCAATGGTACGGGTGGCGACCTTTCCGTCATCTGCGTAGAGACCAGACTCAGTTGAGCTAGTTGCAGAGTATTGCTCAAGCTTCAAAATCTTTCTAACCAGCTCTCTATCTTCCTGGTTGATAGGATTGTCGCTAGCAAGATTGGCAGAGTCAAAGAAGTGAACAACACCCTTGCCCGACTTGATGGCCAGAGCATGTGCAGTCACAGCAAGATCTTGTGCCTCCTGCAATGATTCGGAATGCAGGAAAGTGAAGCCAGACTGTCTGACCGAGGTGATGTCTGAGTAATCCGGGTAACCAGCTGGTTGGAGTGCAACGTGCAAGACGACGGGGTATTGTGCGAGCTTGTAGAGATGAGGAACAGAGCGGACCAAGATCGACGACGAGGTGGTCACTGAAACGAGCTTGCCCGAGCGGAGCGGCTGGAAGGCTGAAAGCAGAGGGTCTGCATTGTGCTTGACAGGGACAATCTGAGGTGGAAGTGGTTAGCTGTGCGAAAGACATATCTCGAGGGGCGAAACATACCTCGGGAGATGTCGAGACCAGTCCTGAAGCCTTGTTCTGTTGGTAGGTTGTGAAGAAGTTGGAAAACTCAGAGTCGGAGGCGAGAGAGGGCTGGACAGAGACGACGACGTCGCTGGCCAGGTATGCAATGCGTGCGACTGTACATGGTCAGCGAACGGTACGGTAGACATTGGTCAGCACGCGGGCTCTGCTTACCAGCCTCTCCAGCAGTCAAGATGGAAGCCATGGCCGCAATGATAACCTGATTAACGAACTCGACAAGAGTTCTAGACGAGAATGAGAGTTCTGGAGGGAGAAAGGGAGAACAATAATAATGAGAAGTAACAGGTAGTGGGGGCAATGTAGATTGGAAAAATAACCCGGGGGTGGGAGGCGGCGCTCAATCACGGCGTGACCAGAAGTGCCGTTCAATTGCTCATCTCAGACCGAGTTTCCCAGCAGTCGCCTCTGGTGCACGCCGGCTGGCAGTGACTTTTTCCTTGACGGAGGGATGTCGCCATCCAGGACAGCGCGGCATCGGAGGTGTTTACCTCTGAGCCGCTGTCATTGGTCAACAGTCACCCCACACGTTGCCAAGCCATCTCGATAGATCTCCGTCGCAGGGCCCGCCGCCTCTGGCCTCTCTGTCTGCCGGCACAATGAGTTCGCGAGCTAATCCCGAGCCTTGGTTACAAAGCCCGACCACCCGGAACGATGAGTCGACAACACGGCTTGCACCGCGCCTTCTGCTGTTGAGCACTTGCTAGCTTTGCCTCTTGTCAAAGTCATAGTCGTCACTATCCTGCTCGGCCTCCTACATGTAAAAGTTGAATCTCTGCTTGCCACCGCCACTGTGTATCAAAAACCAAGAAGCCATTGCAATCCATTAGTCGGCAAATGTCAGAGCAATTGGGAAAAGGCGTGCCCCTGTCTCCGGCACGCATTTGTAAGGATATACACGGTATTTATATTGAGTTTTCTAGTCTCATCGATCTCTGCCTAACCTCTCCTCTTCGTCTTGCACCAGCTCGTAAGCAGGTCGGTATGAATCGTTCTCGGCGTTGGCTTTCAAGACGGGGTTGGGATGTGTATCTGTGGTGCCTCCGAGAGATGTATAGCCCTTGTCGTAGAGCGAGCAGTACGCTATGTTTAGATGTCGTATGAACTATGATTCAAGTCAGTCAGGCTTCCTTCGTGTAGGCTGTAACGACAATCTCACAGTCCACACTTCGGCATAGTGCCAATCGATCACGGGGTGTATTCTCATAAAGGCTGGCCACCCTCTGTCCGTAGGATCAAAGTACTTCAGGGTAGCTCCATGAGGATCCGTTCGCCGCGTGCCCACAAAGATTGCTTTGACGTGGCTCTTGTCATGGAGATAGTCCTCGAAGGCCTGTCGCATGGATTTGGCATATCGGGCCAGGTCCAGATTATATGTGTCAATGGATAGTTGTACAAACTCCTCGACTTCGGGGAATGGATGGGGCGACACGATGTAGACGGACTCCAGGTTGTCCGGTAGCGGCGTCGAAGTCTTGACTGAATGTGCATGCAAAGCAGCGAGGTAGAGGATGAGGAGGACTAGACAGTCCTTGCCGCCATTGTACGATAGAGACAGTTCGGCGAGACTTGAATGCTTATCAGTGAGGTTTCGAGGCAACAGCCAGTGCGGACAGCTAACCTGTATCGCTCAAGTGCCTCTTCGAGGATCTTGAGACTCAAGCGCGTCTGCTCCTGCACGTTTCGCAGGCGGTCGGTTGATGCCTGAGCAGCCAGGAATGCCGCGACTCTGGCATGCACCTTTGCGCAGAGGGCGGGGAGGGGCTCCTCCTGACCGGGAGCTATGGTTTCGGTGCGGCCCTGGTCATCGCTGCGGATTCCAAGGAGCGTCTCTGGCATTACGATGCTTCGGCATGCGAGACACGAACTCGAGCATGCATGGAGAGTTGGTCAAAGACACGTCGGATGCTATCACGCCCGGAGCGGCGCTGTGATGCGCTTGCGCTCCATACAGTGGGGCAATGCCGCGACCCCGCGCCAAACACTCTGCGAGGCCCGGCTCGCCAGCCCTCTGACAACAGCTTGAAAAATCCGAAAGCATTTGTGAAAGAAGGATATACGCTACTGACACAGACACACCCATATGATACAAGACTACTCAGATCTAATAAAGCAAATCTGCTACGAGTTTCCCTGAGCGTTTCTCTCCTGAGCCTCTTCGACAGCCCTCTCCCAGCTCGTCGAATAAATGAACCAACACTCGACGACAGCAACAACTCCGAGTGCAATTGCAGGGCCCTAAAAAAAACTTAATCAGAAACTGGCCGATAATTACAGCAGGATCACTTACAGCCCATAATCCATAGAGGTCCCAATGCAATCCAAATCCGGTTCCGAAAGAGATGGGCATGGCGATCTGGAGTTTGTGAGAAGGTAGTCAACATCCGGCGAACATGATTGACTTACGACATAATAAGCAAAGAGGTTCACATAACCTCCTACCTCTTGTCGACCAAGGCCACGCAAGATCCCGTTGCAGAGAGCGGCAAGCGAGTCAAAGAGTTGAAAGGCAGCATTCAAAGGAAGCGTTTGTGCTGTGAGTGCAATGACATCGGCGTCGTTAGTAAAGAGCCTCGGGATGTACTCTCTGGTAGAGCTCAACAAGACCATGTTGAAGATACCAACAATCAATGCGGCATACAACGAGACCTTTGCATTGACCTTTGCGGCGTCCGAAAGCGTAGCGCCAATGAGATTAGCGATACGAGTACTCGCTGCAATGCTGATGGGAAAGGGGATTTGGTAAGTGATGCTCGAGATTGTGCTGAGCACGCTTTGAGTTGCGAGATGAGTCGGGGAGATCCAGCTCGCTGAGAGGGTCAAGATCTCGAAAGCCAGATATTCAGCAAGAACCATTACAAGACCAGGAAGTGCCAGCCTGATCATTGGCATCCAATTCTTGAAGGCGAGACGTGTGAATCCTCCCCAGCACTCCAGACCGCCAACAAAACGAACGTAGAGGAATAGGCACAATGGCATAAGGTTCTCTGTGGTCACCACAGCGATCGGGGCTCCAATAAATCCCCACTGGAATTTCTGTTCCCTGTCAGTGACGAAACAGCGATCGTATACATGATACATACCCAGACAAAAAGCCAATGCAAGAAAACATTGAGAGGCGCGCATACTAGAAGCACAATAAGTGTTGCCGAGAATTTCCCTTGTGCCTGCACAAATCTTTTTGAGGCCTCGAAAAGAGCATACCCTGGAGCACCAAACACAAGAATTTGGAGGTATCGCCCTGCTAAGTCGGCGGTCGCTTGGTCTGGCACAATCGCGCCGATGATTCTCGGTCCAGAAGTCCAAACGATGGCGATAGGGACGGTGATCACCCATAAAAAGTATACCATACGCTGCAGTTGTAGTCCAACAAGAGTCTTGTTTCCACTGCCATAGGCTTGAGGGCATAAAGTGTCTAGACTGGTAGCCAGTCCTTGGAAGATAGCATAGCCAGTGATATTGGCACTCATAGATGCAAGAGAGACAGCCCCCAACTCAAGCTTGCCGATATGACCCACCGTGAAGACAGAAGTGACGGTCAAAGAATATTGTAGAAGGAAGGTCAAAATCAGAGAACGAGAGTACCGTGCCAGGACGACTGCTTCTCTTTGCCAGGTTGTCTTGATCTTGCCCGATGCAACGGCCTCTTCCCATCTCTTATCGATGTTCTCAGGAGTGTCAACACCACCATAAGGTTCGGCAGGATTGCCCAGCAAAGAGGTATTCTCATCTGGCCCAGCATCCTCGATAACTGACTCTTCATCGGCACCACCTTTTCTAGGCACAAATCCACCAACAAAGTTCTTTTTCAACAGTCCAGTGGGCTTGTTTGATACGGTACTTGTGGTTCGAGGGTGTTTTGGGGGAATCAAATGGTTGTCCCGCAAGAGGCTTCGTTCTTCGGCAAGGGCGGCTTCTCGGTCTTGTTCGTTTGCTGGTCTTGAATCCGGCGCTGAGGCCGAAGGGAAAAATGGTCGTGGACCCGATGCGACGTAGGAAGTTCTTCGGTATGAGCCAGACATGGAATACTGTTGTTCATGGCCTGCCATATATTCTTCACCTCCGTCCGCAGCGATGGCGGCTCCATGGCCGTCAACCTCTCCTCCTTCTTCAGCATCTGCCAAGTCTCTCAAGATTGACTGCTGTACCAACGGAGAGGAGGAGAGAAAGCCATTCGACGACCGTACAGACGTACTGAGCGCCGCGGGTCTACTACTCATTGCGTTACAGAGCTAACGAATGCGCCGATTCGTGCCTGAGTCGGTTGAATTGTCGAAAATCCGATGTTAATGATGATATGATGTATTGGAAAGACGTAGAGGAACAGTGGCTGGAACGACTACCAGGACACGGCAAGCATTGTGAGAAAGGTCTTCACCTCGATAGATGAGCATCAAAGACATCTTCGCCGCCTTGCCCGCGACTGGGTCGAGGAACTCTAAATTACGTGACGGGAAAGCTGTTAGCGCGATAAGCACTGTGGAGGTCGAGGCTCGTGCCATTGAGTTTCCTGTAAGGGTAGGCAGTTCCGACGTCAGCTCCAGCGCACCCATCCATACCATGCTGCTTACAGACTCCCATGATTCGATGAGTCGGGTGTGGTCCAGTAGGAAGTGTCCCAGGAGCAAGATGTAAGGCAAAGCCAAGGCCAAATGACCAATCAGCACTGCTCAACGTGGCGTGTTACACAAGGCTCTCGATCTGTTCAGACTGGGCAGCCTAGAAGACATGGTACACACCTTGCTCGCTGCGACAAGCTTTACGGCCTTGACCAGTCTTGTATAGCACAGTCGCGCCGCGGCTCACTTACTCTTACAGGAAGTAAGACTGGTGCTCACAAAGATTCGTGCAGACCCTGACACGAGGTGCTTCAAGCTGTAAGTCGACAGAAAGAAGCCAGTATCTCGTACAGAGAAATTTGGCGGCTTCTCATCGCGACTGATGTACTAGAGAACACCGGAAGTTGAAGGTCAAAAGCCGCAAGTCTGGGTCTACATCCACAGCCGTACAGCCTCAAGGAAACAGCGCTTGTAGGTTTGGGATGAACATCTCGAGTGAAGAAAAATGAGGATAGGTGACGAAACACGCCTGAGTCTATCACAAGCTCATCTCGAGACTCACCTGAAGCACTCTCAAGCCTCGATGATCTTAGTGAAGGCGAAGCAATGAGATATGAAGCCTGTCAGAAATGTAAAAGCATGTCTTTAGCAAGGCAGGTGTGATGCGTGTGACGATGGAAGTCTGAGGATACTGAGAATCTGGGGCGAAGAGTTACCCGCTTGTAGGTGATCGAGAAAGAGAAGAGACAAAAAGAGAGAATCACATGCACTTTCCTGTCCGAACGGGAGATTCACTGCGTCTCGTTTGTTTGCGCACTCACTCCGTTTGTTATCCACGAAGAAGCCGCTTCACCAAGCTTCCTTCAACTCTCTCACCTTCCTCTCTTCCTCTCTCACCTTCCTCTCTTCCTCTCTCAACCACAAACTGCGCAGACATCCAACCTGCCCTTCCACCATTTATCCTTCTTTTCAATCCCATCAACGCTTCGCACCGCCTCCTCATCATGGCAGACATCTTCTCATCGCACCCCTACCCTGGTCGCAAGACCATCAACCCCAGCACCTATCACTGTGGTGTTTGTGACAGAACACTTGCCTACAAGGACAGAGCTGCTCATGATCGCAGCAAGAAGCACAGGGCTGAGCTGGACAGAGAGAAGGCCAAGGAAGCCGCCGCCAATGGTTACGCCGAGGGCAACGAGAACCTTGACCCCAACGCCTGCCACAACTGCGGACAGTGTCAGTAACCTCAATAACCTCGCGTCCTTATCCATGCTGACTCCTTCACAGCTGGCCACATGTCTAAGGAGTGTCCCGAGCCTAGAAAGATGACTGGAGCTTGTTTCAACTGCGGCGAGGTTGGGTGTGTATGCCAAACATCCAAATGTGACTGCAGCCAGTTAATCACTCGTGCAGTCACAACAAGTCTGACTGCACTAAGGAGCCTGTCATCACTTGCAACAACTGCAAGGCCGAGGGACACATGTCTCGCGAATGCCCCGAGCCTCGCTCTGCCGCGAACGTTACCTGCAACAACTGCTCTGAGCTCGGTCACTTCTCTCGCGAATGCCCCCAGCCCAAAGACTGGACCAAGGTCACTTGCAACCAGTGCGGTCAGAGTAAGTACGATCAGGCGTACTCTGAGAGACGAAAGTACTAACAATCATCAGAGGGCCACACCGTCCGCCGCTGCACCGCTGCTCCCGCCGACTACGCCAACCAGAACGATGATGGCCTTGGCAACGATGGTGCTACTGCTCCCTCTGGTAACGACGATTGGATGAACAACGCTGCCGACGCCGTTGCTGAGACCACTGCTGTTGAGGGCGACTGGATACAGGACACCACCGGCGCTGCTGCTGGTGAGGAGTGGGGTGCTGCTCCTGCTGCTGCTGAGTGGTAAAGGCTTTTGAGGCACGCATGATAAGACTATCGTGTCTCTCAATGTGTTCGATATCTGGCTCGGATGTGTCAGTTTCTAGATAGCGGCTAATGGTTGTGGAGACTGTTCTCTCAAAGAGGTGGCTAGGTAGTTGCTCTACCGAGTTGTTCATCGCCGTCTCACGCACGAGATGTCAAAACTCCAATAAGACGTTGGATGATTTCATACCAAAGCAATGATCGCTGTGCAGCCATGTCAACGTAAAGTTCGATACTAGTTGAACCTTTGTGGACTTCAATTGCTACGGGTATCTATAAATCACTGACCTCAACCCCTGTTCAAGGTGTTGCCAGCACCCTTAGGATTGTTCTCGACATACTCGTCCCAAGCTCTGGCTTTCATAGTCTCTTCGTCTGCCTTTTCCAAGTCGTCCTCGTCAACCTCTGGTTGAATGCCAGACTGGGCGCCTCCACCTTCTATCATGCCACCACGACGCTTCTCCTCCTCGAGATATTCGTCGATAGTCATGGTAGGCAGGCTATGGTCAGGACGAAAGACGCCAGCCTGCATTGTCTGGCGAGTATTGAGAAGGGTGAATGGGCGGAGCGGTTTGCCATCTTTGCTTAGCATAGGACCTGACAGGCCAGCAGACATGGGACCGTCCAGTTTCTCCGAGTAGCCATCGTTGGACTTGTGACGCTCTCTGAGGTCGGAAGGCACAGATTGTTGGCCTGGCGGTGGGGGTGGAGGAGCCCTTGAGAGAATGTGAAGCTCCTGGGTTATGGATTCAAGGGACTGGAAGGTTTGGTGAACACAAAACTCGATTTGGGTCAATTGCAAGCGACGGTGCATGTCGTCGTCATTTTGTAGAGCAGCAGGATTTTGTTGCAAGTGTTGTAGTTTTTGCTTGAGGTCCTTCTCTTGTTTGAAACGTAGGATCTTCTTCTCTCGGCGAGCGGCAGGATCTGAGGTGGAGGCTGTGGAAAAGGTGGAGGGGTCTTCACGGTATTGCTCGAGTAGTTTCAGGTCGGAAGGAGACAGGAGGTCGTACAGGTCGAGCTGGCGCAGGAACTTCTCGTACGAGTCTTGAGCGCGACGCAGAAGGGCTTTGCGGTCTGGGGATGACAAGCGCTGGACCAGGTCTGCGAGACGGTACTGAGCGACGAGATGCTGCAGGTCATTGGTGGCAATGTCTTCGAGAGATTCGTTGGGACTGAAGAGGGCGATTTGGTCCTGGATGCGCAGACACTGCTCGTAGCTGGCGATGGCGGCGTTGACCAGCGCTTGGTGAGCGGCCGAATTCGTGTCCCAAGAGCTCTCGATCTGTCTACGCTTGTCCTCGGCCGTCTGCCATAGCGTGCGAAGCGACTGCGGTTCTTCTGACATGTTGCTGTGTTGATGGTTTGTTGATGGGACTTTTGATCACTTGACATCATCCGGGCTTCATGAAACATGCCCCACCCACCAACCACCACCTCTTTCTTCCACACTTTATCGACTGCAACGACCACGTCCCATGGCCGTTAGTTACATGCTGCTTTTCTTTGTGACCGTAGTACATCTGGTGGATATTACTGCAGCGTGTTGAGCATGCAGTCATTCTAGATGAAGCATTCTTGTGACAGTGTAGGTAGGTAGCGTCGGCCTCCTGCATTTGACAGGTCCATTGTCCGTCACTTCTCCAAGCAAACACCATCGCCCTTTCCATTCGCTTCCTGCCCACCCCTCGCTCTCCTCACCTCATCTCTGTGCCCCTTTATTGCTTGCTTTTTACTTGTTCAGCACCCCTTCAATACATCCTCTTCACCAGACACTCACCTCGGATGACCATGAACAAATGAGCTCCGATATGGCCATCACATCGCCCTCCGAAAAGTCGCACAACGATAGTGGCTCCGATAGCGACATCGGTCTTGACCCGTCGCCTGTCGCTCTCTCATTCGTAGAAAAACGTCGAGCCCGCAAGCTACGCTTCCAGTCATGGTTACAGAGCACAGCCGTCAAAGAAATTCGTGCCACTGTCCAAGACAGCAATCGCTCTAATACCGACGAGGAACTGTCCATTCGCCAGCTGCTTGCCAGTCAGGAAACCACGCAGATTATCACCACTCCTAGGGAGTACCAGCTTGACCTCTTCCAGCGTGCTACTCAACAAAACACCATCGCTGTCCTCGATACTGGTTCCGGCAAGACGTTGATAGCTGTCCTTCTCTTGCGCCACACTATTGGCGAAGAGCTTCAGGCTCGTCTGGAAGGAAAACCTCATCGTATCTCTTTCTTTCTCGTACCCTCGGTCCCGCTAGTCTTCCAACAATTTGCCGTGCTCGAGCGCAATCTCGACTACGATGTGGATCGTTTGTGTGGTGCCATGATGACCGACAAGTGGAGCAAGCAGGTTTGGGACGATCGTTTTGCCAAAACTCATGTCATTGTCTGCACCCCTGATGTTCTTAAGGGTTGTTTGAGCTGCTCCTTCATCTCTATGCGCCAAGTCAATCTTCTGATCTTTGACGAAGCTCACCACGCCAAAAAGGGCCATGCATACGCTCAGATCATCAAAGACTTCTATCTCACTGACGTTGATGAGCACTCCCGACCTAGAATCTTCGGCATGACCGCCTCGCCTGTTGACGCCCGGGTCGATGTCCGTCAAGCTGCTAGGTAAATCTCTTTGCTTGGACCTGGCAGACTTTAGTTCTCCACTAACGGAATATGACAGGGACCTCGAGATCATTTTGCACAGCAAGATTGCTACTGCACGCGACCTTACGCTACTTCAAAATGCAGTCACCAAGCCAAAAGAGATGTTCCTGGATTACACGACATCCCCCGCTATACCCACACCAAGTCAGCTCTTTCAAGACTTGAAGAGTCAGTTTGGCAGCATAAAGCTTCTTGACAGCCTGTTCAAGAATGCAGGCACAATTCGCTCGCATCTTGGAGATTGGTGCGCCGATCGTTATTGGGGCTTCGCGTTGGCTGAAGAGCGGTCGAAAAAGATGGAATCGCTTGTCGAAAAAGCTGCACGACAGTGCGGTTCAACGCATGATGCCGATCACCAAATCGAACAGATTCGCAAAGCTACAGATATCATTTCGAACTACGACTTTGAAAACCCTCATGCCGACCTCTCAAATCTCAGCGACAAAGTACAAAAGCTGCATGTCTATCTACAAGCCCATTATGAGCGCTCTTCAGACTATCGCTGCATTGTGTTCGTCGAGCACCGTAGCACCGCGTATCTGCTCCACCAAGTCTTCGAAAGCATCGGCGGACCTCACTTGCGCCCAGGCCTACTCATCGGAGCAAGCAACGGTCGTCTGGACGACATACAATCCACTTTTCGCAGTCAGGTCCTCACTATTATCAAGTTTCGCAAAGGAGAGCTGAATTGTCTCTTCGCAACCTCAGTGGCCGAAGAGGGTCTAGACATTCCTGACTGCAATTTAGTCGTACGTTTCGACATCTGCAAAACTATGATCCAATATGTGCAGTCTCGTGGACGTGCCAGACACAAGAACTCCAAATTCTTACACATGAAGGAGAAAGAAAACCATGATCATGCGAATGTCTTGTTTGAGAATCGTGGAGCAGAAGAAGTTATGCGGACCTTTTGCAAAGAGCTACCTGCCGACCGTCAGCTAGACGGCGATAATGATATGGTCTTTTCTCAAGAGATGATCAGCCTCTACCCTGCGTATACGATAGCTCGTACCGGCGCGAAGATCACTTTTGGCTCTGCTCTTCAGATCTTGTCACACTTCGTAGACAGTCTGCCACAGGAAAGCGAAGAAGCTTTGCAGCCTACCTACATCATCACAAATCAGGGTGGGCGTTTCGTCTGCGAAGTAGTCATTCCCGAGCCTTCTCCCGTTCGCTCAGCGATAGGAGAGTCTATGACAAAGAAATCACTTGCCAAACGCTCAGCTGCTTTCAAGGCTTGCAAAGAGCTTGTTGTGTCGAAACATCTCGACTCTCATCTCGTTCCAGTCTACACCAAGAAGCTCCCATCAATGCGCAACGCGGCGCTGGCGTTGAGCTCAAGGCAAACGGGGATGTACGACATGCGCATCAAACCCCGTATCTGGGATGATGGACGAGGTTCGATCCCATCAGTGTTATATCTCACTCACCTTGACGTTCCAGAGGGACTCGGTCGTCCTCACCAGCCTCTCCTTCTCGTCACTAGAAGGCCGATGCCGGACTTTCCCAAATTCCCTTTATTCTTGAATGATGGCCGCAAGACATACGTGGAGTTGACTCCACTCACACCAGCTTGCAAGGTTTCTGAGGCTCAGCTGATCAAGTTCACTTCGTTCACTTTGAGAATCTTCAAAGATATCTACAACAAGACATACGAATTTGACGCCATGAAGATGTCTTACTGGCTCGTGCCGTCTCAAAAGTCCGCTCCATTCGCAGACACTAGAGCCGCCTCTCTCCAACTCATCAACTGGACAATATTGGACTATGTCTTTGAAAACAGCAAGGGACATCAATGGTCACCGACTATGTCCGACTCATTCCTGGTTGACAAGTTTCTCGTCGACCCGGGAGACGGTGGTCGCCGCTTCTATTCGTCAAGAGTAGCTTCAGAGTACAAGCCTTCAAGCCCCATTCCAGAGGGTTGTGCAGCCTCGAAACGACAAACCGACATCATGGATTATACAGTCAGTCTATGGAAGAATTCACGCAATAGACATAAATCCTCGTGGAACCCTTACCAACCTGTCCTGGAAGCCGAGAAGATACTACATAGACGGAACATGCTCGCGGAGCCCACCGCCAAAGAGGCACAAGACGCGTCCAAGGTTCGAAGCTTTATATGTCCTGAGCCACTCGTCATATCTGCTGTATGTGTATCTCAACTGTGGTTGATCATGAGACTAACGAGCTATAGCTTCCCACTACCGTTGTAGCAATTTGCTATGTCTTTCCCGCAATCATTCATCGCATTGACGATTACCTCATCGCAAGGGAGACGTGCGAAGAGCTTGGTCTTGAAGTCGACCTACCATTGGCTCTAGAAGCAATCACCAAGGATTCTGACAATACAGAAGAGCATCAGAATCATGAGCGAATCAACTTCCAGCGTGGCATGGGAAAGAACTACGAGCGTCTCGAATTTTTGGGTGATTGCTTCCTCAAGATGGCAACTTCGATCTCGACCTTCACGCAGAATCCAAACGACAACGAGTTCGATTTCCATGTAAAGCGCATGCTGCTACTCTGCAACCAAAATCTGTTCAACGCAGCGCAGAAGCTTAAGCTCTACGAAAATATTCGCAGTGCTTCTTTTTCTCGGTAAGCTTAAGTGCAGTTGCAAAAGTCCCCTCGATAAGTCCCAAAGCTCACGATTGATAGTCGCACATGGTACCCAGAAGGTATCAAGCTTTTGGAAGGCAAAGGAACAAACAAGAACGGTATAGAGGCGATAAAGCATGCACTTGGCGACAAGACCATTGCGGATGTTTGCGAAGCACTCATGGGCGCGGCCTTCCTCACCCACGACAAGCCTGGCGAATGGCAGCCAGAACATTGGCGCGATGCTGTCAAAGCTGTCACCAAGCTTGTCGATAGTCCCGACCATGTAATGAACGACTGGTCCGACTACTCCCGCACATATGAGAAGCCAGCATATCAAATCGCTGAGGCCAGGGCTGCAACCCTTGAACTTGCCAAGAGGGTCGAAAAGGAGCATGCATATCACTTCAGATATCCGCGTCTGCTCCAGGCCGCCTTCCATCATCCCTCGTATCCGAACCTCTGGTCTGCTGGAGTTCCAACCTACCAGCGGCTCGAGTTCTTGGGTGATTCGCTTCTTGACATGACTAGTATCACTCACCTCTTCTACAAGTATCCCGACAGGGATCCACAGTGGTTGACTGAGCACAAGATGGCTATGGTGTCCAACCAGTTCCTTGGAGCTCTCTGTGTTCGGCTTGAGTTCTACAAGCACCTGCTCTTCAACCACGACTCTTTGCGCCAACAGATCTCAAACTATGTTACTGACATCAAGGATGCAGAAGCTGCTTCCCAAGGGGCTATGGACTACTGGACCACAGTGAAAGAAGCTCCCAAGGTAAGATTGAATGATTGATAGTCTGCAGCGATGTGCTAACGCTTTTTAGTGCCTGCCCGATATAGTCGAAGCATATGTTGGCGCTATGTTCATTGATGCAGACTTTGACTACAGCGTAGTGCAACGCTTCTTTGATCAGCATATGAGACCATTCTTCGATGATATGGAGATATATGATGACTATGCAAGCAACCATCCTGTGGTAAGTGGTGTTCAAGACAAGCCAGTACCTGGTGCGCCTACTGACCCGTGGTGTTAGACTCGGCTCCACAACACGATGCAGAAAAGCTTCGGTTGCCATGAATACAACTTGTTCAATAGTGAAGAGACTGTTGACGGCATGCAACCCCTCTTCTGGTCTGGCGTTATGATCCATGACTCTGAACCAATCGGGGTCTGGAAAGCAAAGTCTGGCAGATATGCAAACATCAAGGCAGCGATCAAGGCAGTCGAGGAGCTGGAGGGAATCGCGCCTTATGAATTCCGAGCAAAGTTCGGCTGCGATTGTCGCGAAGAGACCGTTGACGAACTCGAAAACGACGGCACGGCCTGAACAACTTCATGATTCGAACACGGGACTAAACGGCAGTTGCTATGCTGCGAGTTTATTCGGCATGAGGGTCACGATCTGTGCATTGAGGGTATCTTCTAGTCTTCCTTCGCGCATAGCTTAGATACAACCACAAAGATGGACCGTCCTCCGCAATAAGCCTCATTAGTCTACTCTCGAGCCATAGATGCAATGCTTTGCATCCAGCCTGTAGATATCAATTGTTCCTTGTCGAGACATTGCTGTGACAAGGGATGCTATGTCAAAGCGGCGATGGTCTTTCCACACACGCTGTCATTTGAGATAACGAGGTTGGCATAGGGAGACCAACAGACCTGAGCTGTCCTATGATCTGGATGCGAGGTGGGATATGGGCAGAAGATGGTGAAAGCACGGTACTTTCAACGTGTTGACATGACTTTAGTGTCTGCCGATAATTACTCTGCATCTCTGTGGAACTCGCCCATACCATCCACCAAAGCCTTCTCCAAGCCTGAAGCAGCTCTGCCAATTTCACCGCCTTCCTTCTTGGCCGCTTGGATACCTCTGGCGACGGCACGTACAGCGGCGTCGTCAAAGGCTCTTTTCCTGGCCTCGGCATCATCGTACATGGCATTTTCGGCATCCTTGGGTGCGCCAAAAAGATTGAGACCGCGAAATGGGTTGGAGCGAGCGTACAAAACTTGATGTTCGGTGCTGCAGAGAGGAAAGCAGGAGGTGTTCGCGAGCGCTTGTTCAGAGCCAGCTGCATCGGTGAAGCCAGCACGTAAAAACATGGTCAGGATATTCAGCTGCTTGATGAGCAGTTTCGAGGCAGCGGAACCGGGCTTGCCGAACGAGACGGCGCGCTCGGAGGACCAGTTGCCGGGTTGTGTCGTCGAGTGCCAGCCGAGGAGGGTCAGGAAGCAATGGAGTGTTTTGAGCCAGCCGCCAGCACAGCTGACGAGTTCTTGGCCGGCGGTCTGCAGGAGCCATTCGAGCACGTCGAGGGAGGAGTTGCGGATCTCGGCGGCCAGATGGGTCATGCCGGCGCGCACGTACAGCAGCATGTGGTCGACGTGCGTGGCGACATGGGCGGGCGGTAGAGCACGCAGCAATTTTGTGAGGGCGGCGCGGACCGAGTTTGAGGCATCCAGAATCAGAGGCTGGATCTTGGGCAGGATGGTCGCGACGGGCAGGGGCAGGTTGTCCGGGCGCTCGGTGATGGTGTTGGTCAGGTAGTTGATGGCATCGCGGCGCTGCGAGTCGGTCTTTGAGCTGGCGAGCGACAGCTGGTGGGTGAATTGCTGGTCGAGGGAAGGCGCCGAGGACGAGAGCGACTGCTGGTTGAGGACAATCGACTTTGCCTTGAAGCTCGTGTCGGTAAAGTTGGCCGCCTTTGCCTTGGTCTTGCCGACTTTGAGCTTGGTCTTTTGGAAGTCTTGCTTCTTTTCTCGCTTCTTTTTGGCGCTCGATCCCATCCTTGCTGCCCTTTCAACCACTGTCGAGCAGATCCATGCCACCAAGGTGAAGCCGCCGACCCAAGAAAATTCCCCCAGTTCCAACTTTGTTCCTCGTTTTTGCGGGGTTTGCTCGACGGTTATCTTATCAATCTTATCACTTCGATGAATCTCTTCCATCTTATCAGCACTATCTCTCTCCTTCCCATACAATGATTGTGTATCCTTACAGCAATACTGGACTTGGCATATCGGGAAGACTCAGCAAGTAATCCATTGCTTCAGCTACTACTTGTTATATATGCTTGATAGGTTGCTGCCGCCAGCAGATACAGATTATGAGTATGCTTTGCCTCTTCAAATTCAAGACATCAGGCTCGCGTAGATGCTACCGTCTCCGACACTCACGATTTAGTAGGCGATGGTGCTCCACGGGCCGTGGCCTGCTCGATGTGAGCTGTCTCAGGACCATTCGTTTGATGTGAAGCCAGCCGATGGGGGCCACGGGCTTCTGCCAACTCGTCACGCTTCTAGCGGACTGTGCTTGCCCTCTGCTCTCCCATATGCTCGGATTCTCCTCCTTCACCTTCTTCGTCGTCCATAAAGTTGTTTGCGTAGTTTTCCTCGCTTTCTTCGTCGTAAGATGGACGTCGCATAATCGGTGCAGACACAGATGATAACTGAGCATATAGAAGAACCTCCTTGGCCGACGGTCTGGTGGGTGGCTTGGGTACGCTTCTGAAGTCCTCAACTTGTAGATGAGCATTTTCGATAACTACTCTTCCAAACTTCGACTCATCTCTAGTGGCCTCGGTTGTGTGGTAGGTCGCTTTCTGCTCTAGGTCAAGGTGATCTTGGTAAGGGACTGCCAACCAATCCGGATCGTCAAAGTCGACGTGTGGATGTGGACCTTTCAGGATTTGTAATGCTACGGTGGTGTTGTGTGCCTTGAGCTTTCTGTTCCTTGGTTTCGAAACTGCTAGGAGGACAAGATGCATCTCGTCAAAGCCATCAGCACCTCTCTCAATCTCCCGGATTGTCTCTGCTGAGGGGGCAGATGTTGGTTGTTTCGCTGTGAATCGTAATTTCTTGGGTCGTACATTCAGTGATTTCCTTAGTTTGCTGAGAGGCTGAGGCTTCGCGTCTCTTCGTGTACGCTTCTTGCGGCTACGTTCCATAGGCGTCAGGTCGTGGTCCGAGATGGAATCGTGTTCGGAGGAGCTCACGGGACTCGCGATCTGATCTGATGGTGTCACGAATGCGAGCTCATGGGCCGAAGGAGGTTCCGTTGGTAGTTCGACTTGTTGTGCTTGGTCATCTTCATGATCGCCGAGCACAGAAGGTGACAGGGAAATCGAGCTCGGACTAGTGGGAGGAGTTTCTGCGCGAACAGGAGACGTCAACGTAACGCGTCCCTTGCGGTATTGTCGATCATCTGAGGTTGGTGAAGCGAGAGTCGAGCAGTGATTGGTTCGTGGTCTTTTTTTCGAGTAAGTCGCCAAATTCTTATTCCTAGGTGACGGCAAGAACATAGTGCTGCGTAAATGTATCTGGGCGAAGTGCGAACCGAGTTGTGTAGTGGAATGACGGTGGGAAATGGCATGGATGTGACGGGCCAATCTGAGCGCTGCTGCCTGTCAAGCCTGACCATCGCTCCTTCCACGTCAGGCCTGCTTGAATTTTGTGCAAGGTGTGTCAAAAAAAAGGGACTTCTGCTTGTGATGGCAATAGTAGGGTATCTCTTTTAAACGCTATGACTTTTCCAATGCCAGCGCACTGCCTTGAGTGGCCGCACATGTATTAAAAAGGGTAAGGGGAAATCTATGCAGCCCGTAGATGAAGCAGAGAAGATTAGAGCATGCGCCTAATGGCCGTCTCGCCCTTGTACTTGTCGAGACCTTGGTCGAGGCTTCCCCACCACTCGAAAAGCATGCTCTGGCAAATGAGCTTGAACCATGGCGTGAACAGAAGCGAGTCGTCCTTGAACATTGTCTTGAGGTTGTCTTCGGTGACGTACTTGGTTGCCTGGACTTCGTTGGGGTTCTCTTCGAGATCGACGTCGGCCTTGATGAATAGAATGTAGTCGACTAGAGAGAAATTGGTCAGAGGAGGGTTGGACAAAAGCAGAAGCAGACAACATACTCTCGTGCTCACCCCACTTGCCGTCGCTGGGGGCGACGTAGTGGATGCGAGTAAGGAAGTGAAACTTGTCCAGGGGAACTTGGTGTGCCTTGATGCCGAGCTCTTGGTCAAGCTTGCGCTGAGCAGCACGCTTGACGCCCATGATTGCGGTTTCGAGAGTAGAGCCCGTCTCGCCAGGGACACCGAGAGGGTGCGAGCAGCAGGTGTTTGTCCACATGTCGGGGAAGGTGATCTTCTCAGAGGCTCGCTGTTGCAGAAGCAGACGGTTCTTGTTGTCGAAGAGGAAGACGGAGAAAGCACGGTGCAACAAGCCCTTTTCGATGTTCTCCATCAAGTGGCCTGGCGAGAGGGGTCAGCGACTGGACATTGGTCTTGCGAGAGGGCCCGGGCGCAGACGCAGGCGGGTGGATTCGACGTACAAACTTTCTTGCTGGCGCTACCAATGGGCAGATCGTTCTCGTCGAGGACAATGCAAACCTCGTCCATCAGGCGAATCTGTTCCTCGTCGTAGCCTTCGAGGTCATTGTCCTGGGTAGCAGAAGTGGCATTGGCGAGAGAGGTGTTGACTTGGGGGAAAAGACGGAGGATGTTTTCTGCGGTGATTTGTGGGGCTTGAGCGACGGTGGTGGTGGTAGTGGTAGTGCTCATATTGGCGACAGGTGATGAAGAGAAATGGTTCGGTCGGTGGACTTGTCGGGACTTGGACAGAGGCAAGGAGAAAGCAATGCGGGCGTGGATTGGGTGACCCTGAATGGATATGCCAATCTCCAGCCGCTCCGCTCTCAGCCTAGGCCCGATTAGGGCACTTGATTGGTTTCGCGACTGGTGTGTCGACGTCCGCGTTCGCTCGGCCTTGGCCAAAAACAACACGGGCCGGATTTCTTGTTTGGCAAGCACAACACCGACTTGCACACACGCATCCCGCCATGTCGTCTCTTCTTGACGCCGTCATCCGCTCGGATAACGACCATAACGAATCACGCACGCCAATTGCCCAGTCCACCGGCAGAGGCGCCTCCCGTCCACGAGGCCCGCCCTCTGTGAGCACCCCCGGTCTGGGTAGCGATGCTTTTGCCTATGGAGATGACGAAGTCGTCGGTGTACGAGGCAGCCGCAGAGGCCCATCCACAGCTGGCCCGCGTCCCGAAGTCGAGCAGGTCATGGACACGACGGCCGAACGCCTGTCTCAGGAGTTCGAACACTTTCTCAACTCCTTCACCGAGGAGCCCATCTCGTCGGCCTTGGCTCCTGCCTCCAGTGCTGCCACCACCGACCGCTACTACATCGAGCAGATCAAGGGTCTGGCCCGCTACTCGCTGTCCACCCTGTACGTCGACTACAGGCACCTCGACGCTGCCAAGCCCGTCCTTGCCCAAGCCATCCAGCAAGACTTCTACCGCTACCACCCCTACATGATCCGCGCCCTCCACAACGCCATCGCTACCCACGCTCCCCGTTACTTCCGCCAACATCGCCAGCCCGGTTCTTCCGTGCCCAATACTTCGAATGCTTCTGTCGACAGCCACGACGATTCCACACACCACAAGACCTCCAATCAGCAGACCGACAAGGTCTTTACCCTTGCCTTCTACAACCTCCCTCTAGTCTCACGCGTCCGCCAGCTGCGCACCACCCAGATTGGCTCCCTCTTGTCCATCTCGGGCACTGTCACCCGCACATCCGAAGTCCGTCCCGAACTCTCACTGGCCACCTTTGTTTGTGAGGTCTGCAACACACTTGTCCCCAATGTTGAGCAAATCTTCCGCTACTCGGAGCCTACACAATGTCCAAACTTGACTTGCGGCAATCGTCAAGCATGGCGTCTGGACATTCGCCAGAGCACCTTTGTCGATTGGCAGAAGGTCCGCATCCAAGAGAACAGCTCCGAAATCCCTACCGGAAGCATGCCCAGAACCATGGATGTCATCCTACGCGGTGAGATGGTCGACCGTGCAAAGGCCGGTGAAAAGTGCATCTTCACCGGCACGCTCATTGTCGTTCCCGATGTCAGCCAGTTCAGAGTGCCTGGCCAGCGTCCGCAAGCCACTCGGGATACCAGCTCTGCTCCCAGAGGTGCCGAAGCAGGAGGCAGTGGCGTCGGTGGACTCAAGGCTCTGGGTGTGCGCGAACTCACCTACCGCATGGCTTTCCTGGCCAACATGGTCACTCCCGACGCTTCGACTGCTGGCCAAGCTTCCACTCAACAACTCAGGGGTCAAGCTACAAACATCATGAGCTCGCTCAACCAAGCAAAGAACTCCGAGATGGACAAGATCGGTGAGGAGGCTCAATCCGACTATCTGGCCTCGCTCAGCCCCAACGAGATCAACGAGCTGAAGACCATGGTTCACAGTCCGAATATTTTCATGCGCTTGATCGACTCCATTGCCCCCATGATCTATGGCCACACTGTCGTCAAGAAGGGTCTGCTTTTGCAGCTCATGGGTGGTGTGAGCAAGTCCACTCCCGAAGGAATGGCTCTTCGCGGAGATATCAACATTTGCATTGTTGGCGATCCCAGTACTAGCAAGTCGCAGTTTCTCAAGTACATCTGCTCTTTCATTCCTCGTGCCGTCTACACTTCTGGCAAAGCGTCTTCTGCGGCTGGTTTGACCGCCGCTGTTGTCAAGGACGAAGAAACTGGAGATTTCACCATCGAAGCCGGTGCTTTGATGCTCGCTGACAATGGCATTTGCGCCATTGATGAGTTTGACAAGATGGACATTGCTGATCAAGTCGCCATCCACGAGGCCATGGAACAGCAAACCATCTCCATCGCCAAGGCAGGTATCCAGGCCACCTTGAATGCCCGTACCTCTATCCTTGCGGCTGCTAACCCTGTGGGCGGCCGTTACAACCGCAAGACTACACTCCGAGCGAACATTAACATGAGTGCTCCTATCATGTCTCGTTTTGATTTATTCTTTGTCGTTCTCGACGAATGCAACGAGGCCGTCGACAAGAAACT
Source organism: Aureobasidium sp. GC_Fusr_1 (assembly GCA_026538705.1). Taxonomy (NCBI): domain Eukaryota; kingdom Fungi; phylum Ascomycota; class Dothideomycetes; order Dothideales; family Saccotheciaceae; genus Aureobasidium; species Aureobasidium sp. GC_Fusr_1. Next base: position 17,447 of record JALPCE010000005.1, on the reverse strand, counting down.
GGCACAACACATTGTAGACGTCCACCGCCTGCGTGACAGTGCCGTCCAGCCCGAGTTCAGCACCGAGACACTTCAACGCTACATCCGCTTTGCACGCCTGTTTCAACCAGTCTTTACCGAAGAAGCCAAAGCCACTCTGGTTGAGAGGTACAAGGAGCTGCGAGCCGACGATTCGCAGGGTGGCACTGGCAAAAACTCCTACAGAATCACTGTCAGACAGCTTGAAAGCATGATTCGCTTGAGTGAAGCCATTGCAAAGGCAAACTGCGTCGACGAGATTTCCTCTGATTTTGTCAATGAGGCTTTCCAGCTTCTGAGACAGAGTATCATCAGTGTCGAAAAAGATGACATCGACATCGATGACGAGGATATTGACCAACTCCAAGCGGATGTCATCGCAGCTGCTGAGCAGGATGAGGAACTAGATGCTATCATGGGTGACGACGCACCTCCAACGAGACAGAAAACAGTCATCACAGCCGAAGAATATCGTGAGATGGTCAACAGTCTGGTCAGCAGAGTCTACGCGGATGACAAGCAAGACGGAGATGGTGTTGGAGAAGAAGATCTTTTGAGTTGGTACACCGAGTCGAGGGAAGAAGATCTCGAGAGCCCCGAGGCGATAGAAGCCATGAAAGACAAGACAAGGAAAGTCTTGAAGAGAATGTTGAAGGTATGTTGGAGCCACGTCGTTGTCAAACCCGAGTATACGTTACTAACTTGGCAACAGGATAATATACTCTTACGAGTCCGTGGTGAGGTTACCGCAAACGAGTCTGGCACAAGTTCAGAGCAGAAGGAGAAGCTTCTCTACATTGTACATCCTAACTGCGATGTTGAAGAGATGGGTATTTCCGAGATGTGATTTGACTGAGTGCTTGATATGAGCAATGTCTCTCGACGGCGTTTAACGGTTCATGAGGTACTAGTGGGCTTGGTGTTGGTACGGAATGTCAGGCGTTCTATACTCGGTCGACAAGGATATACCAGGCAAATATTCAGCCACTTCTTTTCCATGTTTCTGGTGCAAGTCTGTCATGTTGTAAAAGATTGCGGTTGTTGTACGGGACCAGTCTCTTCAGACCGTACATTGATGGACGAGAGGCTCCTGAACCCGAGTAGTCGATCACATGGATACTGTATTTTGAGCATGTCATGTTTCATTTCCTTGTAGCATACGTAGTTTATACATGGCAACTGCTTTGATAAATTCATCATTGGCCATCCTTGACATTGGGAGGTCCTAAGTCCTCGACGACAGGCTTCAATGTGCCTCGTTTGGGAGAGGTTTCATCATCTGGTGCCGTCTGCTTCTTTTCTGGCTCTTCTTGATTGACCTGCTTGATGACAGGTGCCTCGGCTTTCATATGCGCTAACTTCTGTTTCGCTGCCGAATCGAGTACCCCTTCATCTGCTGTGGCCGCAGTCTCAGGGGTCACATGCTCCTTTGTGTCTGTCATTGCGTAAGATGCAGGCTCAGATATCTCGTCTCCCAAAATAGCTTTGGCAGTTTTCTCGTCTGTGTCTTCTTCATCTAGGTCGGATTGTCCAACAAAACAGAACAAGTCACTGGTCTTGCCCAAGTCGTACTTGCGATCGTTTGTAGCTTCTGCAGCATTGCAACCACCGACTTGTGTTCTGAGCAGTGGGCGGTACTCTGTTGCCAGACGTCCAAAATCTTCTCTTTCGACTTTTTGTCCAGTAAAATCTAGTGCTGGCAAAAGAGCGATTTCTGTGAGCTCGGTCTCGTAGGGCAATAGCGCATGCAAAGGTTGAGCATGCTGGAGCATGTCGTGCTCTTTCTGCGCGAGATATCCTTCCTGCCGGCGGATCTGATCTGCGGCTGGTTCTGCACTGAGGAAGGGCTCTTCATTGTCGGGATTCTTCTCTTGCTCTGTCTCCTTTGATTCGTCTTCGGGCTTGGCAACTTTTTTCATGTACTCTTCTGGCTTTTGGAAGAGGTCTCGATGCACAGTCGCCCATGATCCAGCACCCAACTGGGCAGGGTAGTGGTTCCTCCATCCTCTTGCCCTCATCAGCTCTAGCATGTATTCAAGCCATCCGGGCTGTGTCTCCGAAACGAGCTTAGCACGCTTGCTGGGCGCTTGATGTATTGAAGAGGCATCGTGAGCGGCACGCAGACGGTTCTTGAGATAGTCGTGGACTTCAGCCCAAACGTCACCAAAGACAAGAGCTGCATCGGCGTTGGGAGCTTGCCACAAGAAAGGTACAGTCAGGTCTTCGGTAGTCTTGGACTTTCTCTCGGTATCAGACATTGTCAGCGTGGGAAAAGGTCCGGTGCCATTGAGATAGGCATCAGGAGTCGCAAGAACCACTCCGAAGAGGTTGTCTCCATCGTCCGACCCATATGCCGAGTACCGATGTTGCAAGACGTGGTACATGAGATAGTGATAATATAATGGCGATAGCTCTGTTTGTGTCGAGAGCAACAAGACATGCGAGTGGTCAGGGTCGACAGGGTAAAACGACTCGAGGAAGCGAAGTGCATTGTTTTCGGTCGTGGTTTTGGCAGTAGAGATGCGATGATGGAGCTTGACTTTGCGTTGACGTGGGCCGGTGGGATCCTGGTGTAGAGGCCACTCAAAGTCTCGCAGGTAGTCGCGTGCAAACGGCTCGACATCAGGAGGGAGGTCAATGGTGATGTCAGGGTGAGAGAGTCCACTGTAGTCGGCAGACTTGATCGAATGCAAAAGTCGCAGGAGGGAGCCTGATGAATGTGGCTGGGCGTGGATGAGAATGTTCACGCTGGGCTTGTGCCACGAGGTCAAGCCGCCGGTATCGAGACGGATCATCCACAAGAAATCCTCGTACTTTCCTTTTGGAATCTCGATGAGTGGAGTGGCTTGGATGGCGAGCTTCGAGCGCAGACCTCTAATGAAGAAGGCATCCTCGACAGAGGAATCATCAGTGATGACGGCTTGTGGGTGCATGTACATGTGGATATGACCGAGAGCGCCGACTACAGAGGCCTCGGCTCGGGCGTCTGTACTGTACTCGGAGAAGTCGCATCGGGCATCGTGGAAGAATATGTCACAAGAGTCGCGATCAACACCATTTATCTCGAGCACGTCTTCCAGGGGAATGGCTTCCCGTCCCAACAGAGCGAAATGCACAAAGTTCTTGTCTACGCGGGCCATTTCACAAGCCATGGGCAGCAGATTTGCAGCGCTCCTGAGGCTGGAAGCGGCAAACAAGACATTTCTATTGTCTTTTCTGTGGCCCATGGTGCGGGCGATGGTCTGGATGGACCTTGCCAGCCTGTAGAACTTGACAGGGCCGGCATAGTAATGGTTCTCTTGGTCTCCGGTAGCGTGCGTCTTGGTCGGAGGACCAGTCGGCTCCTTGGAGACAGTGTTTGGGCGGGCGGCTTGTTGAGCAGGGCGAGTAGGCGGCCTATAACCGAACTCAACGCCGTCAACTCGATGGCCTGGACGCAGTGGACGGCCCATGCGCTGGTCGACGCTGCCCAGATCGGTGGGGATGTTGTGAATGAAGAGCCATATCAGGAAGGCACCGAGCAGGCCCATGGCCAGGCGGCGACGGCGCAATCGCAGCGCGGTGGACCAAGACCATGGCTGTGAGGTCTGCAAGCCTGCCCGTCGCCCGAGGTCGTCGTCGCGTTTGCCTAGATAGTCGTGCCCGCCGAAAGCCATTCTAGCGTCTCGTCATTGTTGTTTCTGCTCTCCTTGCTCTTTCACGTTGCTTGTGGCACAATCTGCCAGCACTCTCGGTCTCTGTCTTGTGATGACGCTGCACATTCGCCCTGGTCCGTGCACCTGTTGTCCATGGGATTCCTCCTCCCTTCTGCTCAACATGTCTTTCGTGGAACGACTTTTGTCACTATATGGCTACGGTGAAATCAGAGACCGTCATGCGAGTTGCACTCTCTCTAGCACATACATACACTTCCTAAACCCCGTCAACACTCGCCCACCATCTTTTCCCTTGCTTTGATCTGCTCTCTCAGCTTAGTCTCGTTCCGCGGTCTGAACCTCACTTCGTAGCGATGAGGCAACGCTACCAGACTAGTCGGATCCGAACTGCCCTTGATCGGATGTGTTTCCACTTTCGTTCCCTTCTCAATCTCGAAGCAGCTCAGCATCCTCATGAACACGAGATACAGCTCCCTGTTGGCCAACAGGCTTCCTGCACACATTCGATATCCCACTCCGTATGTGAAAAGCGGTGCATCTGGCTGCTCGAGCCATCTTTCTGGTCTGAATACCTCGGCATCCTTCCACACGGCTGCATCCATGTTGCATGCCCAAGCATTCAGATATACCGTCGTGCCCGCCGGAATAAGCTTGCCTTCATACGTGATATCTTTGACTGTTGCTCGGGGAAGCGCCAGCCTCAGCACAGTATAATACCTGTTCGCCGTAAGTCGTGTGTTTGAAAGCACCAACGCAGCTTTTACATACCTCAGACACTCCTTGACCAAAGCCATGACATACTCGCACTTCATGTCATCTTCTGGTGCGCAAAGTATCTCTTCCTCGCTGAACATCTTTCGAATCTCCTGTACCGCCTTCTCCTGGATATCTGGTCTTTGTCCGAGGAGCGCAATGCTCCAGGCCACCAGTGTCGTCACGGTATCCAGTCCTCCACTGAGCATCGTCAAGCTGATGCTTGTAAGCTCTTCCTTGTTGAGTTTTGCTTCCTTGTCCTGGATGACGTTGGCCTGGATACAGGGTTTGTGCGTCCCCTTCTCCATGCGGTCGTCCAAGTCCTTGTTCAACTTGGTCAAGTATACATCTCGGCGTTCTCTCATCTCCTTGGCTCTTTTGGACCCGACACTGAATGGATTCAGACGCAGAAACGGTACATAGTCTTGCATGTTGCCACTTGTGCTCCTGAACTAAAAGGGATTTAGAAAGTGTTGTGTATGATCTATGACAGAAGTATCGTACCTTGGAGATCTCTTCCTCAACCTCTGTGATCTCATGGAACAAAGGATCGTCCCTGCTACCCAACCGAGTACCCCAGTTGAGAGTTAGGGCAAGACTCAAACTCAAGCGCTGGATCATGGGCATTGGATCAACAGATTGTGTGCCAGCAGCTCCGTATTCCAGGCCCTCTTTGACGAAAGCCAGACTCTCTACGTCTAGATGGCCGACATAACTGGCAACTGAAGGCTTATTCAGCGCAGATGCGGCGCCTTTGCGACGACGTTTGAGACTGTCGCTGAATGGCGATGTACCGATAGTTGTTCCTGCAGTATTGGATAGAACCTATTCTTCAAATCATTAAACAAGTCAGACACCTCGGTCGAATTGATACATGCCTTGTGGAAAGTATAGAACACCGGTCTCGAGCTGAGAGCCTGTGAATAGTGTCCAAACAGAACACGACAGGCCTCGGCCGAGTTACAAACAATGACAGGAATGTTTCCTAGCTGAATTTGATATACATCGCCGTAGATCTTTGACCACTCTCGATACTTTTCGCCAATTAGCAGAGGCTCACACGATCTTGTAGAAACACAACCTTCTCCGCAGCATTGTATTTGATGTCCGGAATGTTGCCAAAGACCAATGCTCCTGGCGGTCCATCGAATCCTGGAATTCTTGCCTTTTTTCGTACGTATTCGTTGCTTACAAAGTATGAAAATGGCAACAAGAGAAGTATAATGACTATGAATCGGATTGAGTGCTCATTCGCCTGGGTCTGAACAAACGAGATCAAGAGAGAAAGCATGGTGGTGATCCGCACAAACAGGAATAGCTGCACAATTAAGGGATTTTACTGGCAGCCCTCAATCTTTTAAATCCATGCAAGCAGAGAGAGCATACCCCGCAAGAGCCTCAGAGCTGCGTGGTGACCCCGCTGTATTGTGACTGCCGTGAAATGGTGCGGAAGCAGCTATAGAAAAGCGGCAGCATTCCGTGTCGCGGAATCGTCACCGCACATCGACCTGCACGTTGTACGTCTGTGACGCTTTACTCCAGTCGACGTCTTTCAAAGCTTGATCGCCTGTTGCGAGGAATAAGCACTCGGCTACTGCAGTTCGGACCTATTGTCTTTAGCATTCGGCATAGGAACATGGCAACTGATCATTTACTGTTGGATATGGGTTCGTTCTCAGCATGCTGGCAAGCTTCTTCAACGTGTCGGCACGTGTAGTCGGCTTGTCAGCCAGCGCCTGGTAGACCTCGACCGCTGCCAGTATCCTCGAGATATTGTTCGATTTGAAATGCGCCTTCTGAACCAAGGATAACAGAACTCGCCAGCTAATCACAGGTTAGAGTGGCCACTGCGGGTTGGTGTTATCAGACACTTACTTGAAGGTACTGTCGAAAGAGATGATAGAGGGAAGCGCATCTATTAGGTACGCGATGAGTTCCAACAGCGGTTGAGTCTCGCCCTCTTTCGCGATGAGATCTCTCAAGAAATTGGTGAAAGCAGACAAACAAACGGATCTCATATCATCACTTCCTCTGGATATCGTGTCGACCAAGGCCTCACGAGAAGCCCGTAACAACCCTTCTGCACCAACTCCAGCGCACGATATGCTTCCTCTTAGGATTGCATCGCGTTTCCAGCCAGGCGGATCGTTGTTCAATGGCGCAAATAGTTTCAAAAAGTATTGGTAACTTGTGACATCTGTGTCAGAAACACTGTATTTTGTTAGCAGGTTATGTATCGAGATCTTGAGAGTGACTAACTGACCCTTGCAGCTCAGAGTCTTGTTGCAGACATCTTGCAGCTTGAAGTCGCACTCTGTCCATCTTTTCAAAAGCCAAGCGAATGATGTTCCCTTCCAGAAGTTGATTGGAGACAGGGTCGACTTCTAGTGCCTGTTTCAAATCCCACATGCTCTGAACGCACTGGATGGCCTTTGTCCGCACTAGTGACCCAACATCTCCCCTTTCGGTAATGGTGTAGTCATTGAGACCAGCATGAAGTGCAGAGAACACTTCTGGCAAGACATCGGTGCCAATGGTATTTGCCTGGATCATCAATTCTATGGCTTGTAATCCGACCATACGCCATTCGGTCTGTGGGGCTGTCTGGACGATGTTTGATAGAAGATTACAGGCTGTGATTCGATCGCAGCTGTAGATATCTTGCAACCATGGGAATGCCGATCCAACAGCAACAACACGCCCGGACCCTTGCAGAACCATGCCTGAAGAATCGTGCGCAATCCTGGCAAGACAATCCGAGAGATTCAGGATTGTTGTTGCTGTGAAACCTGATTCACTCAGCCGCGAGAGCGCTTTTACTAGACGCGGCAGAGCTTGCAAGACAGAATTATCTGAAGAGGAAATCAAAACTGATACGATCTGACTCAGCTTGGGCATCTGTGATGACAAATCTATGCGGTTTGTAGTGGATAGCAGAGAGAGCTCCGATAGAGACACCAAGAACCGGACTACAGCGGACGGCAACTCTGCTCGTGTGGCTCGCGAAGTCTGGTTCTTGTATAGATGACTCTCGTCAGCGAACAACTCCCATAAAGAAAGCAAATATGACGTGTCTTTCGTGCTTGGATCTCGACCGTCGTCTTGGAAGCGTTGGAGCATCTTGGTGTCGATGATCCTCGACAGGGCAAGTAGAGATCCATGACATTGTTCAACGTCAGAATTTGGGAACGCAAGAAGACATCTCTGTAGTTTGTCAAGTGTGATGTTGACGTGCTGAGGGACTTGGAGAGCACATAGTAGACCGATAGACTCGGCAGCAGCCTCACGAGAAAGAATGTCGGTAGAACCAAGACCTCGCCACTTCCCGAGCGCGGCAAGCAGTGCCTCTCGATAGACTGTGTCGAGAGCCGCAGCATTCTGAGCCACATCAACCATGGCGCGCTGCCGAAGCCCGACTGCATGGTAGTCGACTACTTGAACGAGAGAAATGCCATTGCTGACTTGGTCAGGATGCCTACCGATAAGCTCCTGAAGAGCAGCGGATGATCCTCTTCTCATATTGCCGGAAGGATCCAAGCAGGCAGAAAGTAGGAGCTGGATAGCAACGACTTGGATTATGGATCCGGTATCTTGGTGGAAGTCGAATTTGATCTCGGATATATCCGCTGACAAAAGCTCCCTGGTGGTGTAGCGTCGGGACAATGACCAAATACCGAAACATGCGGCATCACGAACGTTACTTCCAGTACTTACACCAACTGCAGACCTCTGTTCAAAGCTAAGTGCCAATAGCAAGGCGTTCAAAATCTCGGGAAGTTGCTGCGGTGAGGCCGACCTCCTGAACAATGCGTGTGCCAGTGTCAAGGTCAGACCATGCCATCTCAACGCGTTCGCAGCTCCAAAATCGGGTCTCGAAGAAGACTTTGGCATGTCTTCCTTGAAGCTTTCGAGAATCGCCTGAACAACTTCATGTCCCATATCCAGATCGAGTCGTAGGATTATCATACTCAGTGCTTTGCTAGCAGCGAATCTGACCGGCGTGTCACGATCCTCAAGCGATTGTAAACAGTACTCGATCGTCTCTTCCAAGACACCAGATGACTCGAAAAAGTCGACGAGGCCGTCGAATGAGAATTGCAAGCTCAGTAAAGCCACATTACGCAGTAACTTGACGACGAGCTTCTTCGTGACAGCGGAAGAGCTTAGAAACGCGAGCATCGCATCATCCATAAGTCTTTGACCAGCAGAGTAGATGGATGGTATAAGAGTAGCCACTCCGGGAGTATCGACTGACACTGTCATTCCCACCAAGAACCGAAGTGGGCCCAAGAAGGTGTGAAGGTTGGAATTAGGCGAAGCAGATGGATTCAGGAGCTTTGTCAATGCCCAATACACAAGTGCAGTAGGAAGATCCAGGTGCTGCATATCGGGTCTCGTGACCAAACGTACGAGCATTTTTGCAGCAGCATCTTGCTCCCTGGTGGCACTTGCGAGATAATGGATACCCAATGCTATGGCACGTCGTGCAATCGAGGGGACCTGCGGCTGTAGAGACATATGCTCGCATACTTCGGAAGGCTGAGCAACGGCTGATATCGAACTGAGATCGAATGGCGCAAGCATCAAGTGGGTCAGCCATAGAAGCAAGACATAAGACTTCTCCCAGGCAGTATCTGAGCCTGCGCTTAAAACTTTGAAATCTTCGAGGGTGGTTAAGATGAGCTCAAGATATCTGGGTTCATTATTGAGGAAGCCGGTGATGATCTTTTCGCCTCGAACTTTGCAAAAAGTGTACAGCAGCTTGCTGGCGGCGACATCCAGAGAAACTGTGAGAGGAGAAGGAGACTTGGTCCGTTGCACTTGAAGGAAGGCTAAATATGCTTCGACGATTGGGGGCAACAGTGTCTTGAGATGAGCATCGAGTAATTGAGGTTCTCCTTGGAAAGGCTCGATCTGAGTGATCTGTCAGCAACGCACTGGCGGTCCAAGGTGCAACACAATACGCACCAACTGAACGACATGGTCGAGATCGCGTGAACGAACAAGATGATGGACACGACCTTTGTCTCCCCGTTTCCAGAGCAGTTTTGAGAGGCCAGTCTGAAGATCTGACAGAAGCCCCGCCGATGCGCGCATCAACTGCAAATCATCATCAACTTCGGCGGTCATCACGACATATTCTTTTTGGATTCTCGGAGAAAGGGGGAGAGAGGCTGGAGGTGTGCTCGAACAATCGACCGCTTGGATGTTGATGGTCGGTCACCGCCCTATAGTAATGCCAAGAAATCCAGGTCGAATCTGGTTCGAAATACTTTCTGCTTCGGCGATTGATCCTGCACAGTCGTCAAACCCAACAACGCACATAATGTTCCTCGTCATGTTCAGGGAGAGGTGAGCTATCTGGCAAGTATCATAGTTAAAGACTAAAGCCCATATCTCGAGATCTTGACAATCTCAAACACTAGGATCAGTGCCTAGAAGTCCGGATTGTAACCTCGGAGCATGGCCTATCGGAGCACATCAGCTCGTACTGCTGCTCCAATTGCTTCTGGAAAATCTTCCAAAGGTTCTCGGACAAACTCGATCGTCGTCAAGCTATTCCATCACGTCTTTGCACACATACCACTGCAGCACGTGAGTCCCGCTCAATTTTCTAGCCTAAAGGAGCTAGACCCTAGCAGAGTTCTCGATAAGCTGAACATGCAGTGTCTACATCGAGAAATTCGTTTCATTAACTAAATTCTTAAATCTATCTAACATCATAATCTAGAGTTCTGAGCTCTTCGGGTTGCTTAACCAGACGGTAGGGACGCGTGGTACTTGCGGACTCAAGCGCACCAACCCTTTGACATCTCGACGATCGGTTGTCCCTCCAGTAAGTCTTCTCATGCCGGACCGGAATCCTGCTCGCAGCCCTGCTGCAGAAGGAGCCCGGGAATTGCTGCTGTGCACCGACAAGGCATCATCAGACGTCGTCATGCGCGAGATTGAGAGGTCGTCGTCGGAGAAGGGCTCGTCGGCAGTATCTTCTTCGGATTGAAGATCTGTAATCGCTCGAGGCATATGATGCATTGCAGCCATCGGCGAAGTCACTGATCTCGCGTGAAGGGCAGGTCTTGTGGCAACTATGGCTGGATTCGAGGCGAACGCGCCAGGGTTCATGACGAGCGGTTCGCGAGCCAGACCGAATCTTGTATCCGAGAATCCGTTCTGGAACGAGGTTACCGATGCGTTGCGTTTGAGCGACTTGTGCAGGATTGGAAGAGTCTGTTGTTCGTAGATGTTCTCGCGATCTTCGATCGAGCCTCGGGACTTTTCTCTGGTTGTGGGAGGTTTGCGGTCGTCGAAGAAATCGTCCAGACTGTCCAGCTTCAGAACCAGCTCGCTCATGCTGCCGTCAGCACGAATCGAATCCGACATTGTCGTCACTGAACGTTCGAAATAGGAGCCGTATTGGTCTTCTGCAAACGCGACATCAGGCGTGCTGGTTAGCTCGGCGCCATCTGCGAGCGTAGTATCTAGACAGGTGTAGTAGACAGCCATGACGTTCTTTCTCGCCCGCTCGGCCTGAATGGCTGGCATCGGTATTGACCAGCCAGACTCCTCGGGTATGCCGTAGAGACTTTTTGTGCTGTCGTACTCCTTGCGTGTCGCGCGCGTCGAATGTGACCCTGCCATGCTCATGCGCAGATGCTTGTTGTCGAGAGGCGTACCAGTGACAGACATGATGTTATCAAGCACATCAAGAGCTTGCTGGCAGTAACTGGTTTGCAACAGACGCAAAAGGGGCGAGATCAGATCTGGTCCTTGGGAGACAATCTCCGGCCGTCTCATGTCGATCTGTGGAATCAGAACACACAGAAGTTGCATGACGGTGACTCTAAACCATGGAGTCTGGTTGTTCAGCAGGCCAATAAGGAAGACCAAGCTCTGGTATTCCATCGCAGGGAAGAAGGCGGCTTTCGCTGCAGCGACGACTTCGGTCAAGAAGTCATTCGCATTGCGGTAGGTCTGGTTTGCGAAGCCATTCAATGCGTGGGCCAGATCAGGCAGTCGCTGAGCTTCGGCTACACCAGCAAGAGAGTCTGCGGACTCGAAACATGCTTGGTCGCTACTGTCGTCCTCAAAGCGATGGAGATAACGCGGGAGATTCGCGAGCAGTGTGAAGAGCAGACGGGTGTCACCTCCGATCAGACTGCTGGAAGGCAATTTGATCATCCTCTCTAACATTTCCAGTGACCGGTCGAGACAGACGTTTGACCTCAACCCCTTGTAGACTAAGGGTTGAAGACCTTCGAACTCTCCATCCCATTTTGCAGGCTTATTCTCGTTGAATAGTTTGATGACTGCAGGATCGCTCAGGTCGAGTTTATCCAACAATCGATCCAGCATCGAAAGACTTGCTTGGAATTCTTGTTCGAAAATCGTGTCCAGACAGGCACTCGTGGTCCAGAACAGTTGAGGGTATTGAATCAAGTCCTCGGGTTCAAGAGCGCTAATGATGGTTCGTAGCGTAATGAGAATCTCTTGAGAGAAGGTCAGACAATCATTCTCGTCATCGGCAATAGTGTTTGTCAGACGAGCGAGCATGTCTGCCATCATCTGCCTATCGAGCGAATCAATGATGCAGCGGAAGATCTGGAACGAGCGGCATGCTATGTGACGCACAGCACAAGTCGTCGCCCAGACCAGACTCATCCTTGCCCAATCTCTGCGTATGTTGTCACCGGTTCTTATATCGTCATATGAGAAACTCAGTACTCTGACCACTTCCTCAATGACGAAGACCATGGGGTCCGGGACACCGTTAGAATTGCTGTTGGGGCCCTTATTGTCAGTTTCCTCGTAGGACCACACAACTTTGGGATCGTGTTGTCTGATTGATTCGATCAAATCTTCTATACCTTGCTTGCTTGGTCCTGTGTGCTCTGAGCCAATCTGCGAAATGACAAGCTCGTGGATCATGTGTACCAGCATCTCCCTTGCCTGGTCTTGTACTAACGGCGTGTAATGATCCCATTGTACGACAACTACTTGAAGCAAGAGAGGTATCTTGTTCTTGGGGAGCTGTACAGGGGAGACTACAAGATCGACTAGGAGCATCAAGGCCAATTGACCTAGAGACAATCCAGATTGTCGATTACCAATGGGTAATACTTGTGCGAGATCTGCAATATATGGCAAATTTGTCGGATCCTGAGGTATCGGTGGTGGGGGTCGTTTCTCAGCAATCATGGCTTTGGGGGTAATTTGGAGCAAAAGAAATTCGATAACTTTCAGGCCCGCCGCTGTCGTGGAAAGGAACACTACGATTTGTTTGGCGTAGTCGACAAAGTTCTGTTCCCTACGGTCCAGGCATATCGCGATAATAAAATCGAGGACCACTTGCACGTTGCCTCCATATGGTCCAGTAGCAAGAGCTTGCCAAAGCGCTTGTATCTCGTTGTGCAAGACACTGCTACTTCGTGCCGTAATTTCGAAGAGATTAACCATCAACATGTACGAGCTAGCGGTGGGTCCTCCACTAGGAAGCAACTGCAGCTCGACGGTCTGTATCCAAGGTAGCATAGCTGCGACCATGTTACGTTGATGATCTGGTACGAGCCCTCCAAAGTATCTGGTGAATTCCGAGAAGACGTGGAACGCCATGTCTGCGTGTTGCTTGGCTAGTCGGCGAGAGATCTCGAATTGGGCCAATTTGTAGACTGCGGTTGTCTTGTCGGAAATACTGATATCCAGATCCTGTAGCTTTGAATTCTTGCCCAAACGTTCCTCGAGGGTCCTCAACAGACGGGCAGACTTCATACGAATCTCGCTGTTCTCATTTCCCAGAGTGTACAAGGCAGCGCTCAAGATCTTCCAGAAAGGTATCCTGTCATCAACCGCATCTGTCAAGACTTGGGTAGCAACGGTAAAGTAGCTGAAAAGCGCTTTTGGGTTCTTAGCATGATAGCACTCCTCGATCGAGTGGGACAGCAGAAAACTATGCTCACTGTTGTGGCGCAACAGATTCTTTAATGCTCGACGACCTGTCGCATGTGTTCTATCACTGGCTGAATCGAAAATGGCATCCACCCATTTCAGCATTCGTCGCACGTCGAACTGCATGGTGATTTGACCGTCAGTGGAGATCATGACTGGTCCCGCACAGAGTGATGCCATAGCGCTAAGAGCGGCTGTCCGCAGGTCCTTCTTTTCAATTTCCAGCTTCGCTGTAACATTTCCACGATTGCGGGAATCTTGTTCTTGGTCTAGAATGGACTTCCTCATGTGGTTTTCCTTCTGCCTTATTTGTGTCTGATTCGGAGAGAAGCCGCACCAGTCTTCCATCATGGAGAAAGCAGCTTTTCTCGCGTGGAACGGCATCCAACGCATGGGATCCTTGGTCTTGTGAATGCCTTCGTACAACACTTCGACGAGCCCGCAGTAGTAAGTGCGTAACTTTTGGAAGTCCCATTGATTCTGTACATCCTCATCGTTGAGAAAGATTCGGAGGTCCTTGGTGAAACTGACCAGGTTCTGAAGTATCCACTCGTCGTTATAGATCTCTGTCTCGAACAGGCAATGAGACGTCAATTGATAGAGATGAGTCAACTCGGTACGCAGGGAGTCGCTTCGCCTACTTCGTCGTGGGCTGTTTGTGGACCTTTGATGTATCGTCAGCCATTGTTTGGCGTCTTCGCTACAAACAGAAACTGAAGGCTGTAGAGCTTCCAGTAATGGTCGAAAGAGGTTAGTGTTGATCGCACCCAGCCCATGGACAGCTGCCTCCCGGACTCCTGGGTGTATGGCAGAGAGGAAAGGAACAACTTTGGCAAACAGTTCGTAAGCAGATCCAATCTTCTCTTGACTGATGGAAGAAGCCTTGGAACCTTTGCGTGAGTGTTGAGAACTCTCTCTTGGAACAGGCGCTTGCTGCGAGCCACCACTATTGGTGAGGGTTGTGCATGCGAAGATGAGATGTAGTTTCCATTGCTCAATCGTGACTTCGGGAGGACTAAAAGCGGTTCTTCCCACCATGCGTTGGGAGAAGGCGGTTTCCAAGGCTGCGTATGTGTTGGCTCTAGGGCCATCGGCCAAAGTGCTGATGATTCTGTGAGCATGTGAAAGGCGCGCACAGACAATGTCTCTTGTTAATAGTACAGCTTGAGGACAGATTTGTGAACTCAAACGTATCAAATTGGGGAAAGCTTTTGACCAAAGAGCCAGGTCATGAACAGTCTCGCTGCTGCAGAGCTCCACAAGGGTATTGTTCATATTACTCTTCCTGAGGCCCTTCTGCAAACGACTGCGCTCGGCTAGCGAGAGTTTTTCGTCATTGACGTCGATTACTTGCTGTGAGCTCCCTTCCAGAACACTGATAATGCGTGTAGAGGGCTGACCAAGAGCTGTATCGAACTTGGTAACAAGGCTGAGAACTCTGACGGCATACGCTCGAACGTGACGCGAAGGCGAGCACAGGAAGAAGAGGCCGTGCGATTCAATCTCATCTACATGAGCGAACACTCTCGACCGATTCAAGTCAGAAGGCATGCCGCGAGCAAATTCGTCGTCGTGAAGATCAGGTGTTGCCATTTGAGGCTGAGACCTCAATTCTTCGATCCATATCTCTAGCAACTCGACATAGAGGCGTAGAGTGCTCTCTATATGGCCATGGCCCAAAAGACTGCCAGCAGAGACGGTGGCATAGCGGTCGTCGAAGTTGAATATGAAGCGAGCAAACCCGATCGTCACCAGTTGAGCATGAGACTGCCGTGCAATGGATTTGAGAGACTGTGCAGACGACGAAGCGATGTGGTTCTGCACATGTGCAGTTCCTGTACATAGCAGGTTGATGAGGTTCTTCAAAGGAATCTGAGGAGACAAGCATCGAGGAAGTGCTTGGACCGCGACATGAAGAAGATCGTAGAAATTCTGCCGAACCTCGGGTGAGTTGAAAAGCTCGTCCCTGCGACTGAAACTGAAAGCGTCCGCCATTGGCGTCTTGGGTATAGCTTGGGCAGAAAACTTCTCGTCTAGGACTTTTTGCCCGCCAAAAGTTTCGTCGCAGATAATGGTAATCTCGCCCAAGATCTTACAAAACTTGACATATGATTCCTTTGCGACATCGCCGAAGCCAGCCGTCATTACGGGCTTGGACAAGCGTTCGACCTTGGCCCCGTTCACAGGAGCTTGGCTCTGAGACAGGGAGCGTCTGTGAGAATTGGGCGATCTTGAAAAAGGATCCGTGAGTGCATCACACTCGAAGCTGACGGGAAATGGCGGCTGTTCACCCTTCTCTAGGTCGGTCATGATAGCAAGAAACGCTCGAATCGCGATGACCATCTTCTCAGGATCGAGATTCTCGATACGGCGATCTCTACCAGTGATTATGACATCTGCATTCATTAGAGGGAAAATGATGGATCGGAAGCAGAGGTCCTGGTGCTTGAATCCAATGATGCGAATCAACTGTATCAGAGGGTCGGCAATAGACGGCTCAGTAGATAGTAGTGACTTCTTGCCCGTCAGGAAAACCATTCGGATTACGTCGTCGAGTTTTTTGAATGTAATAAGTTGGGTTTCGGGAGCTCTGTAGAGGTATACCCAAACCAGACGACACAATGCTTTGAGAGCATGACCCCGAGTGGTGCGTTCCTTCAGCTTGGGTTGTAATTGGTGGAAGGCGGTCGAAAGCCACTGTTGCTGAAACACATCGTTGGGCGATACGCAGATAGTCACAGCAAGTATAGGAAATGCTTGAGCCCAGTGCTTGGGTTTTGCGAGAAGCTGGTTCAGTTTGACTTTGAGAATGTCCAAGACCTGCCTCCATTTGTGTGAATTAAGTTCGGTGGTGGCCTTGCTTGCGACTGGTAGAAGCAAGTCTTCAAACAACTGGCAGTATGCATACTTGACCGGTTTACCATGTACACCTGCGAAAAAGCCAGCCAACAGATTAAGCAGGTCACAAGACTTATCCCATGCAGCTTCAGGTTGCGTCTGGATCTTGAGCCAACGCATGCTATGCACAAGCAGAGCTGTACGGTTCTCAAGATCTTTATCAGCATTACCTTTGACCGACAAGCGTCTCTGTGCAGTCTCCAGATCCGAGACGTAGCGATCGGCAACCTTGTCAAAGCGCAGATTACCCATGACTCCCAACAACTGGCCGAACATGTTCCATTGTGATTGTTTGAGAGCCGAATAGGCGAGAGCTTCCGAATCGAAGTTACGTAACTGACCATAAATGACATCCTCGAGCCTCTCGGCGATGTCGTTGGTCAAAGCAGCCAGCGTGCACTGGGAGATGACTTGCATGAGTACACGACAAAGGATATAAACAGATATAGCCGAGCGCCGTTCGCCTTGACGCAGATTCTGCTCGAGGGTAACAATGGCAGCAGGGTCAGTATGAGAAGGTAGCGAAGCAGAACTGCTATTTGTGCTGATCTGCGACAAATCTGCGCGACGAGTAGTGGCAGAAAGGTTGGTTGCATGAGCTCGGGCAGCCTGCAGCTGAGTATGGATCGGGGTCATCTCGTCACTCTTGGACTTGCGCCAGATCATGAGGGCGTCTATCAGAGGCTTCGGACGGGGACGCACGATATGGCCGAGAGCCTTGATCAGCTGGTCAAAGGCATGGTCTGCACCGGGACCACAGATTGCTTCGACTCTGATCAAAGCATCATCACGCTCAGAGACACAGCGGTTGATTTTGTCGTTGGCTTCGCTGATGAACTCGTTCAACAAATGGTGGAGGGCATATTCTCCTACAGTGGTGGGCTCTTGTTGGTGGTGTTGACGCGATCGCGAGCGGTGATGGCGGTGATTGTGGTGGTGATGATGATGCAGATGGGATTCATGCTCTCGCTTGATGCGCCCGCTGTGCATGCGTTCAAGACGACGCAGAGGGACCTGGTCGGTAGGCGCATTCAGGGTCGAGGACGAAGGGCTTTGGCGCAAGGACGGGCCCTCTTTTGGTGCTTGAGCCAGGAGAATGCCAGGACTGATGGGGCTGGCAGCGGTAGAGGACACATGGCTCGGGTTGCGGGAGTGCTGGTAGCCGTGGACAATGGACGT